>LKNJ01006074.1:4435-24291 GCA_002120245.1 Maccullochella peelii | reverse complement strand
TGAAACTGTGGCTACAGGACATCGCTACTGGGTGTTCCCCTTCCACTGTCGTTTCCATTTTAACAGAGTTTTACTGTATTTTCCGACGAGTATTTTAAGAGTATAGGAATGCAGTTTCAGGCTATAAAATGACACTGCTTTGGTCAGCTTTCGACGTTTCATGGTTAAATTCTTACCAAAGTTAATTTTAGAAAGCAATGATTCATACAATGGTCTCCCTGGTGATTCAATAATCCATGCAAACCCAGCAGCCATGGTGAACTCCATGGCCTCATACACAGCCTAGCAGTGAGAAATACTGCTACTGTGTGTTGTTATTGTTGTCTTTTAACACCATACTGTCATATAAACGCAATTGGATTTGTAGCTTACCATGGGGGATGGGTCTACTTCCACAACAGAGAGCTTTTCCGGAAATGCACCACAAACATGCACAATAATAAACGCCAACTTAAAAGTGTATGCTACTATAGCACTTCAGTTTGGTAACACGATGTTTAAGATGTTGTTGTTGCTAGCTAGCTAACTTAGCCTGTATTTCACCTTTGAATTCCCAACCACGTCGCCATCTTGCAAGGCAGATTTTCAGCGTAGACCGGGGCGCTGAAATAGCGTGCTAATTAGACATGTTGCTTTGCTGCATATTAGCCATTTGTACTCACCTCATATTTAGAAAATATACCGATGGCAGAGAAAGGTATCCCTGGGCAGAATTATGGGTCAATTGCTGATTGTAATTCCGCGGGTTATGAGCTGTGGGCGACTAGGCAGACTGAAGGCTGCGCCGCATTTGTTGCTCGATGTCCTGACAGGGTAAAATAAATTTTCTCTACTTGGTTGAATCCACAGGGTACTAGCATTCCTCAACAAATGTGTATATACAAAGAAAACTATAAACCGCAGATGTACAAAGTAAGTGGACTGCTATGCCACTCTTCTGATAAGTATTTAAAATTTTCAATTTGGATTTTTTTTATACCTGCAAGGATAATGCAGTGTGACAGCTAAAGCTTCCCCTCAAACACGGTAATGTTCCTGCTGTTTGTAATTTTCACTTTTCAAAAACACACATTTCGTTTGATTTATATAACTGTCTTTTACATGTTCTAGGTCCTCTTTATTCAAATACGCCAGAAAGTGATTCTGTATCATAATCATTTCTTTGTTCTTCTAATAAATTGATTAAACTCAAATGAACTGAGAAAGCGACAGTGACTCCAAGTTAGTAAAACACACTACTGTGGAGCTAAAAGTGGGCAGCTATTGCTTTGTTGGATTTAGTTATGACACTTGATGCATGATGTATTCTTTAAATAATGGGTAATGTTAGATATATCGGACATACTGCTATTATGGTTTCTTTACACGTGGAACCATTGCAAGTTGAACGTTTGTCTTTACACGGATTGTTTACGGTAACGGTCAAAATAATGAATGTTTACCTGGTTGTCTTCACAGTTTTATCCTATCTGGTTTGGATAAAATGCATTTACTATCGACATCGGCGAACTTTGGTGAAGTCGCTGAAACATATAATGAACGTTTTATCAAGCAGAGAAACAAACGGCGCTGATGTCAGAGCTCTGATTGTAACGGCGCATCCGGATGATGAATGTATGTTCTTCGCGCCAACCATTATACGACTCGTTGAATTAAATGCCAGCGTTCATTTGCTGTGTTTATCTGCAGGTACGGTGACAGCACACTATTGTTTGCATAAATAATGTGAATAAGTCAATGTAACGTTATAGAGAAAGAATTATTAATCGCGTGGCTTGCTGCTAACTAACGTTAGCTAGTTTTACTCGTTCGAGTTAACAGAAAACAGATAGCAAAACATAAAAGTAAGATTTCCTTTAAAGGAAAGTTAAATCGCAACTCTCCCAAAACAGTGTCGTGGCTTTCTGAATCATTGAGCAACACATCACATACAGACTGTATATAGTTACAATGTTTGCATTTCCATTACCAGTCTCAGGTTTAATTGCAATTAATAGAACGACTGTGTCCGACTAAATAACGGACAGTTATGCTGATAGATTAGGTGCCTTGAACTGGTTTTATTAAGCACCTTTTCACTTTTTAGAAATGAAAAATGTGTTGGTATCATGTGACTACTGAAAATAGTTTCAATCATTTCTCTTTAAAATCACACTATGTTGTGTCCATATAATAAACAGCCTATGATCAGGATTCAGGAAGTTGATTGCTGGTATTTTACTTGTGATTTTTGACTGACTAAATCATGATTTCATGAGGCCAAGTGTTATTGAATTTTAGGTAAAATATTAAATCAAAGAAAGGAGGGTAAAGCCACACAGTCTAAATATGAATATTACACGCATTTGATTTACACAATTTTCAACAGGAACTAGCTTTTCTAGGAAATGCTTAACGATGCTGGTTTCCATCATCTAACAAAATAGACAAGGGCTTCTTGGATGATCAAAAGGCTCTCACTTCATGATAAATGATGAGCTACATAAAAACATTGAAGTACTAATGAAATCTTTAGAATGTATAGGCATCAACCTTTGTCACCCAACCCACTCAATTTCCAAAAGCTGGCATCGCTTGTAGTACTAGTAAAAACTATTAAAAGCACGAATTAAACACTTTTCACATCAGTGCAGCACTGTATTTCATTTAGATCCAACTTGACATGTTAGAGGACCATTATTACATAGCTAGAGAAAATATTATATTTCAGAATCATTGAGAATGTTTCAAATTGCATCTAGACTTGTTTTTAGATTTTCCTTTCATTAAGCCTAATTTCTCCTCCAAATTTTATACAGGAAACTACTACAATCAAGGAGCTCAGCGTAAACAAGAACTTCTCAAGAGCTGTGCTGTGTTGGGGATACCAGACTCCAGAATCACCATATTAGACCATAAGTAAGCAGCCGTCTGCACCAAACACACAACATACAGAACATTTTTCAGTTGTGTGCCTTTAATGGTGAAAGCACTGAGTTTATGTTGACTTGTAAGAATGTGGACTGTTGAATATTCAGATTTGGGTGTTAAACATGTTGTACTGCTGACTCTGCATATGATGCCTCTTCAGTTCACTCCCCACCACTCAGCATCTATTAGAACAAATAGAGTTGACCACAAATCACACCCAGGGTTTGTACAAAGTCTTGAAAGGTTGGAAAATGCTTAATTTTAACTGTTATGTTTTCTAGGTTAGGAATATTCTTGAATTCAAATATACTCCTTGAAAAATGCTTGATTTTCAACATAATCTGGTGTTTCATCGATACAATCACTCATGTAAAGCAAAAATCTTTTCATATTTGAAATGAAACGATTCCGTCGTCATATTTATTTGTCTCCTTGCATTTATAGTAACAATTTAGATGTGATGATAAAGGCTTTGAGAGTCTGGAAATTTTTGGTTTAGGTACCTTGAAAGTGCTTGAAAATTACTCTTAAAAAGCTGTATGAACCCTGCACACCCATCCATTCTGAGCTGATCTAGCCCGGCCTGATGTATTAGCTCTGTGTCACAGGTATAGCTACATCGATTCGTAAGAAAATTAATTGCCAACTATTTTGATAATTGATTTATCGTAAAATTAAATTACACTGTTTTCCTTTTCACGTTTAAATTATACTACTTTATATTTTGATGCTACGCGAATACAATCTCCCATTCATGAGAAGCTGCTGAGCCAGGTAGCTAAGATTTTCTGAAAACAAGCCTCAGACTTGTTTCCAGAAAATCTGAAAACAACCATTATTTTTGGGTTGCACACCAAAGTGTCAATTCGCCTTTTAATAGTGTTTCTTGTATTGGAAAACTTTTGAGCATATTTGCTTCTCTGAGGTAGAGGATGAAATGAAGGGTGCGCCTCTCTGTCAGTGGTTCCCCAACAGTTTTCTTGTGGAGCTCTGTAGGAAAATTAGTGGTAAGAAAATAGTTGCACATTCCAGCTTTAATCGCAGGAACATGATGGCTCAAAGAAAAAAATCAGGCTTTTGTTTACTAGCTGTCATTCATCTTAGAGTACTATAGTCTTTTTGACAGCAAATGAAAATGCATCACTTTACTGAATAAAATGTTTGTATTTTTGTCACTATGGATAGCCATAAGTGATGTATAGAAGCAGCTCTTTCAGTGTGGCAGACTTATAACCATTGTCATTTCACACTGTTCTTCAGTTTTCTCCTATATTTTGTTTTGTTGTTGATGCAGCTGTAAGACCTTCAGTCTCCCGGCTCTGGCTATTGGCAAGGTCAAGTTACAGAAAAAGTAGTGGTAAAAGGTGATGTTGAAAAGTGGGATTTTTTTCCCCCCCTGTGGATCAACCCGGCAGTTTCCCTTGAAAATGTTTTGCATTTCTAAGAACCTCCGAGCTGTCTACATGTGAGTCTCTACATGTTGGCTCACCAGGAGAGCTGTATGAACTCTGGCACTAACCTGGAACTCACAGTAATAAGCTGGCAGCCTGCCCAGGTTGTCTGCCCTAGAGAACATTGTTGGTGTGTGTGTGTGTGTGTGTGTGTGTGTGTGTGTGTGTGTGTGTGTGTTTTTAAATACACACACAGACTTCGCCGTTTTATCATCTTGTGCACACAGAATATAGCTGAACTTTGATCTTAGTGCTGTCTGCACTTCTGCTGAACTGGAGTGTAGCCCGTTTCCCTTTCTGTGTATTCTGTTGTTTGCCCAAAACGCACACCTAATCAGCACTTTGAGAGCACCACTCACTCACAACCAATTTCTCTCTCTCTCTCTCTCTCTCTCTCTCTCTCTCTCTCTCTCTCTATCTCTCTCTCTCCCTCTGTTCCACCCCTCCTCCTCCTCCTCCTCCTCCTCCTCCTCTTGTCCATGTCTGCTGAAGCCAACTGCCAAGGACTGTGGGATACATTTTGGCAGTGCTCTGAGCACTGCTAATGTAGGTCATTCCAAACTGTTTTTCTCTTTGTGTGTCTGTGCATGGCTAGCCACACTTTGGCTTTGCTCTTAACCTTCTCTGCCCAAGTATGTGCAGATGTACATCCTTGACTTGACCTCTCCCTGTTTTTCTTACTGGTCATTTTTATTGTGCACAAAGGAAGAAAAAGGTGGAGTGCAAAAGGAGCTGTTTTTTTTCATGATTACATCTCAAATAGAAACTAAAACATTAAACAAAATCTCTATGCATCTTATATCTTGGGCATTTACAGTCAGTTGCCAGTTTATTAGGTACACCTAGCTAAAACAAATGCAGTCTAGTACAACAGTAGACTTTGTTTGGTTTTCCTACAAACTCATGCAGAGGTTAGATGGATAATGGCTTTATATGATGATGACTGGAGGTGAGTGTAGCTCATACATGTGTACAGTAGTTGCAATACTGATCTCCAGACAAATCCCTAGTGTTTAGGAGGCTTTCAGTGAAGTCATCAAAGATAATGTCAAGCCTAAAGCAAGCATAATAGCTATGAAAATGAGCACTTTGGCTCAAGAACTGAGATTTTTATGCGACACTATCAAAGGACAAAACCTACAGAAGATCCTCAGAGTTTGTGGGTTCAAAATAGTTGCCTTGAGTTTGCATGCCAAGTTGGATATTATTTCTTTGTAATGCAAACACAAACCAGGAAGTGTGCTGTGCCTTGCAAAGTCAGACAGAAGTTGGACTTCAGTTCACTCGTCTACTTTTTCGTTACAGTTTTGCAAAAATAAAATCCATCTTAATGACACTTCAAATCCTGTCTTTGTTCAAATTAATGTAATCCCAGCAGTGTATTCATATTCAAACCAATTGCGTTACAAATATGTACATTTTCATAAAAATTAAAGGTTCCCTGTGAAGCGTTTGACCTCTAGTAGTGCTATGGAGCTGTTTTTCTATGAGTGGATCCCTGTTTAGTTTATCTCATGGACACGAGGACGCACATGCATGTGCGTGTAAGGACCCACATCAAGCCCCCAGGAAGTGCACCAGGCTTTGAAGCCAATTTGACATAGTGGCCAAACATAAAAAGTAATTACATCTTCTAGGTCCGTCACATGACGCATACTGACATCTGTAAATCAGCAAATAATTTTTTTTGAGGTACATCAACTTCCCAGTATGAACACTTATTTAAATCATTATGTCCTAAAAGTTGTAAAAATCACTTATAGCCGAATCCAGAGTTATAGAGTCACTGTCGTTCATGTGAGTGAGCCCGAAGGAAATGCATTCAGCACATTTGTTAGAGCTCAATGATACACACAATGTGTTTTAGTGAGTAAAACTGACTGTAAACATAATTTCTGTTTGTTTACAAGAAAACTCCACAGGGCCCCTTTAATTGGCATTGTCTTCATACAAGTGGAGCGACATCAAGATATTGTCAAACTTGGTAAAACTGTATTAGAAATGAGCAAAAAAATCTAGTCATCAGTACCGCACTAGATGAAGGTCGTGATGTATTTTTTGCAGTATGATCTGTGTCTATGTACTATCATCTCATTCATCAGGATAGTGTGATGCACTGGATCCATTGAACTTTTGTTTCATGATGACAGATGTAGGTGAGACTTACTATAGCCTTTCAGAAATAACACGTGAATTCTGTTTTAAAATAGGACTTTCCCTTTAATGCTCACTGAATAGGATAGCTTTGTTGACAGTATCTGGGGCCCCAGTGCATGTTGGGGCCTTTGTGATCAAGCTCGATCGGAGCACGCTCTGCTGCCTCTCCACTTGCACTGGCTTGACCTCTGTCTGCTTCCTGCACTAGATTATATCTGCTCACTGCACCATTCCAACCATTTTCACTTCTTCATTACATTATCCATCTGACTGAACTGAAGCAACTTTCTATCTCACCCACCTCATGTCTTTCTAACTTGAACAATTTAACTCTGTCCATGATAACGTACTTCAGATGTACTTTAGTTACATAAATCTCTTCAGACGTAGATTACAAACTGAAAGCTTTTGTTGTTTTTTGGATTAGTGTAATTCTCTGTATGCATGTAAACAAAGAGCTCAGCACTAGTTTTTGGAAAGAAAAGCCATATACACTGCAGTAACACCCTACCCCCACACTAGGTTTAAATATACATTGATCAGTGGTAAATAGCCCTAGCTGATTTATAAGCACATGGCAGGGCGCAGTAAATAGTGGTGAGATGTTCCAGCCACTGACCTCTGGCTGTGCTTTTATCCTAGATACATTTGTCACCAGCACACACTGGCCTCTGCATGGCTCTACAGCTACTTTCCCATTCACTGAGTCCTGTGGCCAGCGACAAACTATAATTTTGTCACATTATATTGCTCTTTTTCTGCACAACTTACTTTCAAAACAACAACACCACCATTATTTCCATGGTTAACAGAATTATATGCATGGTTATTTTCATGACAGATTATTACCTCAACATGAGTGAATATTGGCAAAACCTGCAACCACAAATATCTCTGAATGATTGTGAAACAATGTGTGTCTATTGGTGTTGTTACCGTAGTTGTAACTGCCTTATTACAGTGGGATATTGTGGCCGTACTGTCAGTTTGTAGTGGCATCCCAGCCGTTCCCAGCAGGACATATAATCTGACTGTGTGGACAGAAGTCTGGCAGTTTCACAGGCCTGTGGTCCATGTGACCAGACTAAACAAGCCCTCTCTCTCTCTCTCTCTCTCTCTCTCTCTCTCTCTCTCTCACTCACTCACTCACTCACTCACACACACACACACACACACACACACACACACACACACACACACACACACACACACACACACACAGAATCCCCTTACTGGGCCAAAGTTCAACAACTGCATACAGATGCCTGCAAGCAATTAGACATTCACATGCAAAGCTACAAAGGGGGAGCTGTGGAGGTTACTTTAGGACATTTTGCACTGTTGCCATGGCGAAGCTGACACTCAGCCTGCATCCTGCTTGAGAAAGGTTAGGTATCTTATATCTTTTGTTCACCCCATGCCACCCCCCCCTCACAGGCTTGTGCTTAGCTGCGGTTGTCAAGCTGTAAGGCAAAATGTGAGAGAAGAACATGCAGCATTAAAAACACAGATAGTGCTAAAGTGCAGCCAAGCTGTGCCCTCAGTATGATATTTTGATACTTAATATTCATGCACTTTGGCCAAACTCTCACAATATACTCAATATACTTGTTTTTTATTAGCTTTCAGTCTAAAGGAGACAGAAATCAGGACATTACGCTTCTGTTTTATTCATTTAGGCAGCATTTAACATTGGTTTAAATATCCATTTCCCCGCGCCATCCTACTGAGAGAAGACGCACACACACACATACACACATATGGCCCATATGATAGGTCACTGGTATCAAAGTGTCACAGCAGGGCAATGACAGACAGTTTTAAACTATCTTTGAACCCCTGACCCTCCACCCCTACTCCCTGTGACATAGCCGACCCCCACCCACTACCCCAAAGCCTGACCCTCACATCACTGGCAGTCAATATATTTGTGGCCTAATCCATCACTTCCCTCCACTAGCTCGACTCTCCTGGCTCATTGTCAGCAACAAAGGGGAGGGGAGGAACAACTGTTGACACACACACACCCACACCTACCCCCACTTTATGCACTTACTATATATACATACACATGCACGCACGCACTGTCACTCACACCACCCCAAGTGCACAACAACATGTCACGTCATTGGTCTTTCTGCTTATCTCGTCAAACCAACACCCCCACAGTTTGGTATTTCAAACTGTCGGTGCGGTCATGTTAGTTTCCTTTTGTTGGTTGTGTTTTTGATCAACATAAAGCAGAGAATTGATAACTGGTGTTCAAGCTGGATCTGCTCCACTTGAAATGCAACCCTTGAGACTTTGTTTTTTATGTGACCTGTGTAGGCCCAACTCATATCTGAGTCTGTTTCTGAGTAGGTTTTTAAGCACTTCTCTCCCTTTATTTTTTGTGGCTGGTTTCTCTTGAGTGCAAGGGGAACGTTGAACAACCATAGAAAGCAATGTTTTTATTCTGCAAACTGAGAGAAAAAAAATAAAAAAATAATTTCTGCCAAAAAGGGAGTCTAGTAGGCAGAGAGCTTGGGCTGGCCAAGTTTGATGTTTGATGTTTTCTCTGTGTTGCCTCCAGGCTGTAGTTTCAGATGAACATGATGCTAAGGGCCTTCCGACCCTTAACCCCCAGACTTCCCAGCACTCCCTTGTGTTTGCATTCCACAACAGCCTTTTTTCAAATGCTGGGTCGAATCTGCACTGTGCAGAAATCTGTTGCTGGGAAAGGAATAAGACTGCACAGCCTAAGAAACACCCAGCATGCTTATGTTGTGTAAAATGCTCTTGACTTTCAGTTACATTGAGGTTACCATGTAGACACAGTGCAGTCCTGTATCTCAGTAAAACACTGTTGTAATATTACTGTAACTGGGTAGATAACCAGAGTCCCTCTCCTTTTTTGCCCTGCAGAAAACTTCCAGACGATCCCAAAGCAGAATGGAGCATCTCATTGGTCTCTTCTGTAATTGTGAAGCACATGAAAGCTCACTCCTTCAACATGGTATGCTCAGCTCTCTTCTTAATTCATGGCTTTCAACGCAGTGGCTTTTCTGTCATTTCCTGTTTGACAGTTTGCCTGCCATTCTGTGTACAAAATCCATGCATTGTTTTGTTTTGTTTTGACCATATGTTTTGGCACCACAGCTTTCTAACTCATCCCAGTTGCACTGCGGTCTGTGTAATAATCCTGTCAGCCACCGTCTCTTTTTGTCCAACTCAGACTGTATTCTGTGCCTCCCTAACCATGAGGGGAAATGGCCTCTGCTGCAGTAGAAAGTTTGGACTCAGTTTCTGTGTTTACGCGGAGATTCTTATCTGCTCCAGTGCAGTGCCGCACTATTAGCTGATGGGAATGTGGCAAATTTAGAATCAAAGTATATTCATCTGGTCTATCTCAACAAGGGCATAAATAGTCAAACGCTCTGACAAGAAGAAGGTGCAGCAGCAATGGCAAAAAGCCCCACAGTTCTTTAGGGGAGATGATTACACACAGCTGGGTTCTTCTATCCTGTAGTGGCTGATCTCTTTTTTTTTTATCAAAGACGACAAACAAACACACCGTCTCCTCCCATCCTGTCAGGCTCAGCAGCAAAGAATGCCTCTAGACCCAAAAGTAGGCTAGAGAATCATGCCTTCTCTAACGAATATATGCAGCAAAAACGCACAGGTTTCACAAGTCACTTATAATGTGTGGTGGTTGGGAGCTTAAATTTGTGCTTGATTGCAAAGACATAGTCATGATAGAATACGCCTCAGCATGGCAAATGCCAAGTCTTTAGTCAAGCACTTTTTCTTTCCCTTTGACCTGATTTTTATTTTCACTTGCTAAAGTGCAAGCATGCACACAGAAAAAGGCTTTTAAATATCAGTTGTCGGCTGCCAAGCAGCTCCACAGTCAGACACAGAAAACCTTCCACTAACCCAAGAAAATTCTCTGCCTCTGTTTTTGCCTCCGTTTATTTAAATTCACTTTTAGATCACCAGATTCTGGCTTTTCAGCCACACAATGGGATATTTTGTTGTTTCAGGTGCTGACCTTCGATGGAAGAGGAGTGAGCGGCCATGCCAATCACATAGCCATCCATAAAGCTGTCAGGTACTGACTGAACTTCAAGGCTTTGCCATCAGAAAAACAGATTTTTTTTTAAATCCCTCAACTTAAAGATGCCATCCTTGGGGATATTATGTGGCTTACACATGCACACAGAAACCAGCCCACTCCACAATCATAAGACACCGTCTAGGAAAACATTTAAAACATTTAGACTCGCATCAACATCCATCTTTCCAAATGTTTCCCCACAAAGACGCACACACACACACCATGTTTTTCAGAATTGGTTTGTTACATAGCTGAGAGGTCATCCAAACAGAGTCCTCAGAGCCACTCAGCTTTGCTCCCAGAGAGCTGCAGTAAATCCTGTCCCTGAAGTGGTGAGGTGGGAGGGCAGCTCTGGTTTGGAGAGGCCAACCAAGCAAGTTGCATCAGACTGTTGGTTTAAAAAAAAAAGTGTTTTGCAGTGTGAAGTGTTCGTTGCTGTCCCCATATTGCACAGATGCATTAATTGGCTGCCGTGAACTTTTTTCCTCACTGAGCCTATATGGCTCTCTGTCAGACTGTGGGCCTCATCTGTTGATAGGATGTGAGCTCTCCAAATCACATCTTATGATTCCCATTAGGCTGGAACCCAGAGGGGACATGCACTAGTTTCACATAGCTCTAAATCTCAATGGTTTGTTGTTAGATTTTGTTTTTTGTCAACATGTTAACAGCTATTGCATATGGAAATACCAGTTTGGAGGAAAACTTGACCCTGCTCCCACCAAGACTTGGAAAAAAACCTCCAGTACTCAATATAACATGACACGAAACACACATAATGGTAGATATTTATCAGTAGCTTGGCTGTGTGGCATTTGCTGTGAGCTTACAGTCATTGACTTCTTACCCGTTTGTGTTGTAATCAGTGTAACCAAAACTCTAATCTTAGTTACATATTGGCAAGTAGAAACATCACACTGTGGCCGTATTTGGTAGAGGTTTCAACACAAACACTGTCAGTGAGGTGTTTCATCTCTTTGACAACAATGTTTGCATCCTTGGCACTTTCAGTGAATAACATTTTTTTTTTCTCTCTCCACTTGCAGCCATCTCGCTTACACTGGACAAGTACCCAGTGGTAGGTTCAAGGTTTATATTTTCAAAATGTGTGACCGGGTCGAATTTACTGTTTGCTCTCAGAAAGGTTGTCTGTAAAAGCAGAGGAACTTAATCCCAGTTGTTCCAGTGGATGCAGTCAGTTTCCACTAGATATGTGAAGTATGATGACAATGAGTGCACATGCCCAAGCCAAAGTTGTATTAATTATTAAGCTCATTAAGATACAGAAAGACAGAAATTACTTCCTCACATGAGAGGCACCACCTCGCCAGTCTACATTTTCCACATTGAGAACCCTGGAAAGTGCTGTAAACACTGGCTCAGACTTGGTATTTTGTTATTGTACAGCGCCCTCTACTGTTTCAAAGGGTTGCATGACTCTTGTGTCTCTATACATTTTGATCTGCTGGTGGCAGCATGAGGCCAATTGGATATCAGAAACACCAGTTGCAATACAAATGCATGTTATTCCATCTGTGTGCCCTCAGACTACATATGATGGTTTCATTCCAGATGTTCATAGTTTCAAACCCTGTGTTGTTGGCAGATGTTAAAATCAGCCTCTAATTCTTTACTGTCTAGGCATAATCAAAATATATAACAATTTGTCTTTTCATTTCAACCCAGACGGACTGAATTTTTACTTTCAGTTCCTTCTGAAACCTCTTATGATGTCACTCGTGGGGAAATTCGTGGGGAAGTTCTTGAACAGAATGTGAAAGGAAAAGTAGGACAGAGAGGGGGCGACGTGTTGCAACAGGCCGAGAGACAATTCCCACCATGAGCAAGCACAAGGCCACAGTGGCAAAGAAAAACTCCCTTTCAGGCAGAAACCTCGAGCAGAACCAGGCTCTGGGTGGGCAGTCATCTGCCTCGACCGGTTGACATTATGAGCCCAGAGGCAGCAGCAAGCACACTTTATTTAGGACAAAATGACTTCAGTCTGCCTTGCCCCTCTTTAGCTTGCAGTGAGCAATCTTAAAAACACCAGGTGTGTCCTTAATCATGCTCCCTGGTTTATTTATTACCAGGCATTTACACCTCACCTGTTTGACTGGTCTTACTGTAGCCTCTAGAAAAGGCAGGGAGAATTAGGCTCAACGTGATTGTAATAAGCCTCTTCAGTTGGCCGTACAGCATAACTCACTGCTCACTACCAACAGCTTTAACCCTCTTGTGCCGTGCCCCACACACCCCTGCTTATAGTTTAAAGTTTCTGTACCATATTGACAATCTGTGCTTTGTAATATAATGTGATATTTTTGTAGTGGGTTGTCCAGTTTTTCTATGATTTCCTTCCTGACAATACTAATATGTCACATAAGCAATTCAACTCCCATATAGTAGTACCAGTCGTTCTCATTTTCTCAATTCACACAACCTACAACTACAACACAAAGACTACACAGGAGTAACAGCCAAAGTGTAAAAAAATAAAATCATTGTATGAAATAAAGTTATATGTTACTGACATGAGGTTGCCTCATAATAAAAGCATTTGAAACAGAACAAGAGAGAGAAAATGGCCTAGTTATCTGTCTGCTACTGTTTTAATGAGCGTTTAACATATTAACAGCTAACTGGGTCTCTGTCTGCTCTCCCAGACTGCTGTTTGCTCTCCCTGGTGTCTGTTGGCCTCCTCAGGAAGTACATCTCCTTCCTGGACCTTCCCCTCAGCTGGCTGCTGCCCTCATGTCTCCGCTGTATTATAGGCTCACAGGGCTACAGGCAAGCCAAAGTAAGCCTCCAAATAAGACAGTTTGTTGGCAAGACGTGTCACTTTCTACTATTAAGAAGGCACACATGTTTTTAGCACATTGTAACAAGGGTAAATACAGCAATGATTACCCCAAGGGGTACTTCTGCAGTTACCAGGGGGTACATGGAAAATTGTGAAGATCAGCTAATTTGAAAAAATTGAAGTTATGGTTTGATAATATCCACATATTTGTGTTTAGGAGAAAAATCAAGTACAAACACACAAGTAACAAATGTGTGTGATGCTGATCTTTATAGTTATTGTCACAATAACTAACCAACTATGGTAGTCTTACTGCAAGACATGTCTGACGGCAGACATGCTTCAGTTTTCCACCAACCTGAGTCCATTGTAAGTTGATTAGGTTGCAGAAAGACTAGTTGGAAGCAAAGACTAAAAGCTAAAAGTAAAATACTGTATGGTAATGGTTTAAACAACCAGTTTCTGTAACTCCAAATGGCTGTAGGACAAATGCAAACTTGGCCAAAAATACCCTTCTATTAAAGGGATGTGATAAAGGGGTACTTAGGCCCATCTGATAGGGCTGTGGGGGTACGTGGGGACAGAAAAGTTTGGGAACCACTGATATACAGTATATGTGCTGAAGAAGCAAGAGTTTGTTAAAAAAAAAAGACGCTACAGCAAAATGAGGAGTTGAGGATTGAAATGATGTCTCATCGAGGTAATGTTATATAAAGAAATACATTTATAATACATTTATACTAAGCATCAGGTTTTGACCACTCCTGGCTGTTATTTGAGATTTCACAATATCATGTTATGGGTTATATAACCTCTCAAACACAACCCTCTTTTCTTTTCAGGAGGCCATGTTTTGTCATCGCACTCAGCTCCTGTGGTTTCGTTACCTCTACATCGCCTTCTCTCGGTACATGTTCGTGAACACGTTCCAAATGATCCCACAAGGACCAAAGAACCTGAAGATCTATTAAGTTAGTCTCATCCAGGTCCAGATGCACTGATTGTTACTCTGTTAGGTGTCCCACTGCCAAACTACTTGAATACTGTGGTGGGAGTGAATTTAGCAGCTGTTTACAAGTCTGATGAGCTCTTTTGCTCATAGTGAATAAAGTAGCCTGAATAGTTTTTTGTAAGCACTTTCAATGAATAAAGCTGACAATAATAGAAATAATAATAACAATAACAGAAACGTCTTAAGCCTTTTTGCTACAGAAACAGCTTTATTGTTTGACACTGTATAAAAACAACACTATAGTTTGAATGGGTTGAGGAGCTTTTTTTCATCTTACAATTTCAAAGATTGTTGAAATGACTGTACAGTATCTCTGGTATACTGCTGATTAAAAAAAGTTTGATTCTTGTATCAAAGTGTTATTTTGTTTCTCTCAGCTGTGTGTCTGCTGCAGGTTTAGACATGTCTCTGATGTTCTTGTGAGCTTGCATGCTTTCTTCCCACTTCTCCCCACAAAACTTCTCCACTGTGACACTGCGGACAGTACCTGGATCCAGACAGTGTGGAGCAACACCTGGGGAGAACAGCAGCAAAGGAGAGCTCACTGACTTGCATATGAACAAAACAGCCCATTGTCTCCAGCAGGTTTCACTGACAACATGGCTTTACTTATAATATATAACAATGCATAATATTAGGATTGAAGGGTGGTTTCCTGATATCACTGTAATCCATCATAGACCATTTATCTCTCATTGTGAACATAACATTTGTTTTTTTCTTATAATACAATAAATATCAGACATTAAAGAGCAGCCTGGGTTAGTTAGTTTGGAGTAAACACAGCAGGATGATGAAATAAGTTTATAACACATGAGAGTGGTGTGACTGTTGTGTCAGCAGTAAGGGGTCATACCATATCCATCAGGGTTGGAGCGTGGAGAGTAGAAACTTTGAACTCCACAGGTTTTACAAAAGGTATGTTTAGCAACATGAGTGTTAAACGTGTATGTGGTCAGATTATCTAAACCCTGGGAAGAAAAAACACGATTCACTTAAAATGCTCTTATGATTTTTAAGTTAAATTGCATCAAATCTTTTGCTTGAGTTTGTTACCTGTAAGAGTGTGAAGTGATTTTTTGGAACAATGAAATGATGGTTTTGTTTCTTTGTGCAAATGCTACAGCTGGAGAAACAGACATAAATCAGTGTAAATTGATTTGCTAAAAAGTGTACAAGCAACAAAACTCTTTAACATGATAGTTTTGGGATGAATATACATTTTATTCTTTTTTTGGCAGAAGACTACCAATTCATTTTAGATTTAAAATCATACATGTCTTGTTTTCCTTGTAATACAAACATTTATTACATAAGATAATGAGACAGTATCGTTGAATTTAATATCCGTACTTGCACTGGAAAACATGGAGGTCTGGGGAACTCCAGACTTCATACCTAACAGCCCCACAGTGGCAGCCGCCTGTATGTTTCACAAGATCCATTCTGTAGGTAAAAAGAAAACAAACTATTGTGATGAATACATATGTTCATATGTGTGTGTTCTGGGATGGTAAGCCTTACTTTAGTCACATTGATGTCGACAAGAAAAAGAACAGGAATGAATGAACCTACCTCTTTAATTAAGTCCTGGTGAAACTGGTGTGACGTGTTTTTTGCGAAACCTGTTGACGTGGAACTGGATGTCCCACCCAAAACAGTTCCAATCACCCTGCTGAAAGAAACACAATGACCCTTGGCAAGTCAAAATCACTGATAAGAGCTACATTTACATTTAAAGATAGTTGCGCCTTTGACCCATTCACAGCTATTGACGTGGTCATTGAATATCTCAATTAAATGAAAAGGTGGGTACCTCTAAGAAAAGCCAACGTCTTGTTGTCCCGAGCCACTTTCATTTCATGTGATAATAGCATCAGCTTCCACATTGCTTGGCTAGGCCTATGCCCTGCTTGAAAGATTGCTTTTCCTGGAACATTATGGGGCAGGGCAAAGTACAGCAGACTTGCACAAACACATTCCTCAGAGGTTGAACTAGCCAGAAACCCAGCTCTGTGCTGGAAAGCACTGACGTGGAGCATCACGGGCTGGGTGTCATATGACAGGGTGCTGGAAGGGTGGAGTAGGGGAATGTTGTGACCCAAATACATAAATTAGGACTCTCTGAACTGTATCATATCTATGCCCCAAAAATAGAATCCCAGTGGGCTACAGACCCCTATCTGAGATGTTGCTCTTTGATTTAATATAGTTTACAGCGCCACAGTTGTGTTGCAACACTGGTGGAGCTAAAAAGGGGAGTCAGATCACTGGTGAGTGCTTGAAGCCAGTAATGAAGTTATACAGAAATCTGTACATTTTTTACTATCTTGCCAGGTTCCTGTGTTGGTTCCCATAGCCAACTTTGGAGACCAAATATTCAGTATGTTTAATCAGCTGGGTCACTTAACTCCAGGGACATATCACAAAAATGCACTGTACCAAATGAAAATCCTTGTCTGAGTGACTCTAAAGATAAACATCTGTTAATTCACAAAATCCTTAATCGGTGTTTAACTTGTGGGAATTTTCCAGTATTACCTGGGCGTTGACGTCGTGCCAGGCATAGTTAGTCTCATGCTCACGAGAACAAGATCAAGCCCTGTCATGTGACTTTGACAGTACAAAGAATAATACCTTACCATTATGGCTTGGTATGAATTACTCAAAGAATTAACAAGGAAGATCAGAAAACTGACATCACATTTCATCCTATGAACTGCAGCTTGAACCACAAAAATATCAAAATCATATTGTGTCATGTTACGAAACAAAATGTTGTGAGGCTTTAGGAGTGTGTGAGGATTTTGTTAACACTGTACATGATATGCTTGTGAGGTTGTTTTTTTTAACTCATGCTATACAAATTTTTCTCATAGAACTGATGACTTGACAATCTGCTCTCTGTACAGTGTGTGCATCATGATAAGCAGAATTAAGATATAAGATATCCAAGTGCTACCCCACAGCTTTCAACAACTGCACTATCATTTGAACATTTGTATTTTCAGAGAAGACACCTAGATTAAAAAAAGCCCAAATGACATCTGGCATAACACTTGAGGCTGTCTAAATAAGAAACAGTATATCCTTAAGACAGCCAAATATGGTCTCTCTGGGTCTCAAACATCACTTGTTTCAGTATTTAATTCATTATAACCATAAAGCCTGTGGTCATGACTATATTGTGTGCTTGCCAGATAACCAGTATCAGCAAATTCAAATTACATATTTTGCAGTGTTGTTCAGGTTGGCTATAAATTATGAATGTATTCTTGAATAAACCTGATGTGGATATGGATTGCCATTGAATGAAATAAGGTGGGTAAAGGAGGTGATTTAGCAGCGTTATCTTCCTCTTGGCCTCAAACACTTTACCCTGCTGTCACAACAGCTGGTAGCACGTTTACCAAGCACGTTTCCATCTGTTAACAGTTTGCTAGAGATCAACAGAACTCCTGTCTGCACACGTACTTCTTGCGTGTCACATAAATGCATAGTCATTTAGACTTGAGTTCCTTATATAACAATGTGTATGATATTCTGTATTGTAGAAAGAGGGAATATGGAAAAAGGAACATGTATGTGTAATACGCAGCAGGCTACACTGCAATTGGCCTAGAATTACACAAGACTGTCTATTTAGGTCTTGTATAATTCTTGAATAGGTCGGTGTTATAATCCCATAGTCATAAACGAAATTTAGTCATCAAACATGACTTACTGTAACACAGCAACCAATCGCTGGTCAAACAAACAATTGTACAGTCCAATCAGAAGCTTGTGGAAGGATCCTGTTGCTATGGTTGTTCTAGCAAATTCTGGAGCCAGAGAGCGATATTATTCCGCCGCAGAGGATATGTCAAAATATCAGTTTCAAGCATACTATTTTTGACTAATCATTTACGTTTATGAGTAAACGTGGTATTTCTAAATAAAATAATACTGTAAAAATAAATACTGTGCATAAAAATAATGCGCTTCGAATCAGTGGGAACTACTTTCAGATGCGGACGGATATTGACAGATGACGTATGCAGACTCCAGTATATAATACAGTGTCTGTCTTTACCGCAGTATAGTTCTTCAGCGGAAGCTCGAAAGAAGAAATTTCACGCAAGCAGAATACAAATATCAACTGCGTTTCTTCGTAGTAAGTACATTTTTTTCCTCTTGTTTTGAGCTATATTATCATTAGTATTTGAACTATTTATACCGCGGATTTTCTTAGTCGCTTGTTTGGTGACCAGGTCCATGGTTTTACAGCTTAGCGTAACATAACGTAATGGTTTCAAATGTTAACAATACCAAGCATTTCCGTTAAATCTGTAAGTAAAACCAAGTGGTTAGGCTACATTATTATTTCAGCATTACACAGGTTGGTTACGAGTTTTGGCGTCTGTCAGTTCGTCGTCGATTTCGACGAAGCTGTAACGTAGCAGTGGTAAGCTAATGTTAGCTATAGCAATGACTCAACATTTCCAGTATCGTCCATTAGCGGGTAACGCTAGCTGAACGAAAGGAAGGTCAATATGATCTCAAAATGGCGCTCGGACTGGAATGGCTGCTGAGCAGCCGATAGTTCAGAGCTTCACATTAACATTCTCTTTTCTAATATTTTTAATGTATTTTTAGCTTGAGCGATGTGACTAATTGAAACTTAACTTATAGGTAATGTTAATGCCATCGCTACGTCTTGTGTATAAAGAGTAATTAAAAGGTTCTAAATTATATATTCACTCAACTATAACTTTGAGTGCCCAGTTAATTTGTGTCAACTGTTAACTTTTTAAATTGTTAAAGTCCTGATTTGATTTCTCCCAATAAAATCACATAGGTGCAAACATGCAGATCTTTGTCAAGACCCTCACTGGCAAGACCATCACCCTGGAGGTGGAGCCCAGCGACACCATTGAGAATGTCAAGGCTAAAATCCAGGACAAGGAAGGCATTCCCCCAGACCAGCAGAGGCTGATCTTTGCCGGCAAACAGCTGGAAGATGGCCGCACCCTCTCTGACTACAACATCCAGAAGGAGTCCACCCTCCATCTTGTCCTGCGTCTGAGGGGTGGCATGCAGATCTTTGTCAAGACCCTCACTGGCAAGACCATCACCCTGGAGGTCGAGCCCAGTGACACCATTGAGAATGTCAAGGCTAAAATCCAGGACAAGGAAGGCATTCCCCCAGACCAGCAGAGGCTGATCTTTGCTGGCAAGCAGCTGGAAGATGGCCGCACCCTCTCTGACTACAACATCCAGAAGGAGTCCACCCTCCATCTTGTCCTGCGTCTGAGGGGTGGGCAGTAAAGTGATTCATGATTCCATCTTCTTAACCTCATTTCCCTCAAGTTAATGTGCTATGTATGACATGCTATACATGCTGTAATAATAAAAAAATGTTACACATGATAAAGGTGTTAACCTTAACAT
>LKNJ01006073.1:0-19634 GCA_002120245.1 Maccullochella peelii | reverse complement strand
TATACTATGACGTTTTTCACGACATCCTATACTATGACGTTTTTCACGACATCCTATACTATGACGTTTTTCACGACATCCTATACTATGACGTTTTTCACGACATCCTATGACTTTTTTATCGCATACTACACTGACTTTTTCATCGCATACTACACTGACTTTTCACCGCATACTATATTATGACTTTTTTCACGACATACTATACTATGACTTTTTTATCGCATATACTATGACTTTTTTATCGCATCCTATACTATGACTGTTTTATCGCATCCTATACTGACTTTTTTAATCGCATACTATACTGACTTTTTTATCGCATACTATACTATGACGTTTTTATCGCATACTATACTGACTTTTTTACGACATAATATGAGTTTTTTATCACATACTATACTATGACTTTTTCATACTTACATACACCCATATACACATGCATACATATAGACACACATACATACTTACATACATATACATACAAACACTTACACATACGTACATATACACATAAACATACATACATACACACACACGTACATAAACACATACATACATAAAAACATACATATACACATACACATATGCTGCTCTGGACTTGTTTCTACTTTAGTAGATCAGGGGTGCTGATATTAATGGACTGGATTAATGGTCATAATGTGCAGAGAATATGTCATGAGAATATGTCATGTATGAGTTTAAATATGTAAATATGTTACGGCCACCACCGGAACTCAAACCTTTGGCCAGCAGCATATATAAGAAATACTATTCCCATGGTTAACTTGCTTAAAACAAAAGAATTTTATTAATCAACCAAATTATACAACATAACCATTAACCATAAATGTCTGGAGGTCTGACCAAACATAACAAAATAAAGAAAAATAGGGGAAGTCTAGGCCAGCCACATGATGGCACACATAAAGAGTCGGTCTAGACCTTTTCTTTATGACAAAGTGCCCTGAGATAACGTTGTTATATGGCGCTATATAAATAAAACTGAATTGAATTGAATTTACAGTGGATCAAGATATTATGAAGCAAATCATAAATGCAGTACTTCAGCTTGTTTAAACCAGTTTGATTGAACTACACCGAAGTGCTGCTCTTTTTCTTCTTAAGTCACCTGTCAGCCAAAACAAAGTCACAGTACTAAGAATTCCCATTATGGTAACCGTACTTTTGACTTTATTTATTTTGGCTCTGGTCCTTTAAGAGGAGGAATTCTTCCTCTTTTAGTTCAGATGCACCAACTTGTAATGTAGCCACACCGGTTACAGAGCTGTAAAGGATGAGGTTTAAAGATAAGGCCATGGGTTCAAACGGCTTATCTTAAAAAACCCTGATAGAGGGGAGCAGAGGCTCTGGCATTGCACAGCACTCTGTTAATAGTTAACATATATATCTGAAGCATTGATGAGCACCTCTCAGAAAGAGATCTCAGTAATTCGGGACCAAAGTCCATCAATCATCGCTCTACTAAGTATTAGCAACTTCATCATGATCAGTGACGTATATTTCATGCTTAATTCAATCTACATAATGATTCCTATCTCATTTAGCCACTGTGGTGCAACTTTATAAAAAGGAGTAAACCACATTTACCAGTAAGAGAAAGTCATGTTTTTTCTGTCAAGTGCGTTTTAGTACTGTAAAGTACTATTTTGTCAAATAAAGTCAATAAAATCAAAATAATCTCCCTCTCATTCTCCATCACGTTGCCTTGATGTGGATGTTTCAACTAAACAAAAAAAGTCTAGGTGAGATACAATCATGTGAATCCACAGAGCAACTCAAATCTGGTTTTTGGAGTGTGATATGTTCCAGGAAGCAGGTTCACTGACTTATCTAGATAACTCTGATGAGTAACAAAACAGGAACCACCTAAAGTCTGGAACATGCACCGATGTACAAAGAGTCAAGCTCTCAGTAAAGATAACCTAGGAAACCTTCCTCCCCGAAAAAGGGCCAAGCAACCTTTAAGTAAAGACTTTAGCTTCGACTGAAGGCAATTACAGGGAAAACAAACTTGGAATGTCAGTTTTGTCCTCAGACATCTGTCTGCAGTCAGCTGTTCCAAAAATACATATAGGGCAGACTCCTGTGGAAAAGGCTCAGTGTAACAACATGTGGTCGAGCCTCCAGGTGTGCAGCTATATGAACATCTGACCCCCGAGACAAACAGCCTGATTAATCACGCTGTAAACAACCTCTAAATCTACACTCGTACAGGGTGTCTCAACTTAAATAAGACGACTTTAGTACCTAGTCACATGCCGCTGAGTGAATCACGCCCTGTGGCTGCCCCTGAAGGAGTGTGCACACTGTAAATATTCAGACCGTTAATCAATAATCGATGCCATTATCCTGACTAAGCAACTCTTGCCGGACCAATATGTGGTCTCTGGAAGATATGAAGGCATATAGTCATATATCTTGATTGCAGTCATTTTAACTGGTGATAGGTGACAAAAATAGTTAGTTACTCTTGGTAAAATAGTTATAACTCATGGAGGCAATTAAGGGGCTTTAAAACCATTAATGGCCGATTGTTGCAATTTGCGTAAAGAATCTGACTTCTTCTAAGTCATAACTCGGTCAAATTTGAACACACTGACATGATACACATATTTTTAGATTCAGTGTGACTTACACTTTGCGAGGATACCATTATCTCAGAGGTCATGAATAGAACAGCCATAAATCCAATTAGAAATCATAGGGGAAAAAAACGTATAACTTAACTTGTGTTTTTATGTTTTCTTAAGTATCAAAGTAATCCAATGACATATCTGTACATCAATAGGTACATTGCAAATAGGAACTGCTAATAGCTAATTCGGCATATTTTTAATGATGCGAATTTGCCAAAATGTGGGGGAAAAAAAAAAAAAGCTAAAAAAAGTTGTAGCCCACAGCTAGCTAACACCATGACTCCATGGCAACATTATACTTCCTGTTTACATTCTACAAAGCCTCCAAAAATATGGGAGTTCCAAAACATAAGAGCATGATTATCCCCCAAAAAAGAAGTATGACAACAAAAAACAATTATGGGAGCGACAAAATCAATTAATATGTACTTTTTTCATGTAGCACTATCAATACTTTTTTTTTTTTTTACATTAATGCTCAGAATGTCCCTCTGCTATACCTCTAATTCTATGACAGAATTAAAGTGTGAAGCAAACAGTTTTTAGATATTAAAATCTCATATTATACCTTCACTTTAAATGTTTCTTATATAGTTATGGATATTTAATGTTGTAGAGAAATACTTAAGACTTAATGCAAATATTTCAAGGGCTTTAACCCCCAAAAAGGTTCCAGACCAAGTGGAATGTAAATCTATAATGCTGTCTCCAGGCTATGTTCAAAGATAATGCTTGGGGCGATTATCTAATTGCTAATGTGTAATATGGGTTCATCAATAATTAACGAGGCAGGGTTCACCCAGCTGCAATGACATCAGCTCTGATTAGGAAAAGTGTGCGGATCGAAGTCAAAGTGCTGCTGTGTGAGGAAGCCAGACCATAAATTGTGATTCCATTACGGCTTAATTCCTTCATTTCATAACAAGTCTGTCAGGCTGCAACACAAACAGCAAGAACAACAGAATCTCTGCTGCGTTATAAACAAAGATGTAAGATTTTACAGTAAGATATTAACAAGTCTGTCCAAGATAATGGTATTTTTATTATGTTTTTTTTCCCTCCCTCACTTGTTAGAGCTTGTTCCCCCTTCAAAGTTGCGCCTAAGGCTATAAGGAAGGCATTACTTTCAATCCTTACAGTCACTGATCTTCCTTTTAGTATGTGTCAAAAGTTGGCCAATCTTAAAATGCTGTGAGTGTGTAATTTCAGTTATGACATGAGTTGAATTAACATGAGCCATGATCTCAACAACAAGCTACACAATGTAGTGGCAGTTTGGATTTATAGTCGTTTATGATAATGTGTCCACAAACTCTATTACTGGTTGTGAATCGTCATAAGAAACTTTGGTAAAGAGTCAACCGGTATGCTAACAGCTCTGTGAGGCTGTACTCTGAGGCTAAATGCTAACATCAGCATGCTAACATGCTCACAAAAACAATGCTAACATGTTGATGTTTAGCAGGTAAAATGTTTACCATCTTAATTTGGTGTGTTAGCATGCTAACTTTTGCTATTAAACACGCAACACAAAGTACAGGCTGAGGCTGATTTTCATTAGTTTTGCAGGATGATGGCGCTAGATTGAAAGGTCACCAAAGTTATTACAATTCATCCTGAGGGGGGCATGAATGCTTGTACCAAATTTCATAGCAATTCATCAAATTGTTGTTTAGACAGTTTACTCTAAACCGGAAATGTCAACGTAATGGTGGCACTAGAGGAAAAGTCAGAGGAACACCAAAGTCATCATGATACATCGTCTGGAAAGCATGAAAACCTGTACAAAATTTCATGCCAAACCATGGAAAAGTTGAGGCATTTCAATTAAAAAAAAAACCCAAAATGCAAATCTGTTTGTTTAGACATTTAACTCTGAACCAAAAACCTCATGGTGGCGCAGGAAATCACCAGAATCATTAGGTTATATCATCTGGGAACCATGAATATCTGTCACATTTTGTGCCAATCAACCTAGTTGTTGTTGAGATATCTCAGTTTTTAAAACTTTGACATGCTGGTGGCGCTAAAAGAAAAGTCAGGGGATCACCAAAGTCTTTATCTTCTGGGGACATTGAATAGGGTATTTGTACCAAATTATATAGCAATCCATCCACTAGTTGAGATATTTCCTTTAAAACCACAAATGCCAACCTAATGGTGGAAAAGTGGAAAAGTCAGGGGATCACCAAAGTCTGGGGGATTCATCCTCTGAGGACCGTGAATGTCTGTACAAAAATTTCACAGAGGTTTATATATTATTTTCACGATATTCAGGCTTGACCAAAGTAAACCACAATGATAGCTTGGCGAGAAATTAAAGACATATGCTGTATATACACTATATGTTGTTATTGTATTTTAGTAAGTAAAGATTTATTTATATATAAGTGCTTCACAATTTTATACTAAACACAGACCAGAAATAACGTACAACAAAAGAGCACAGCACAGAAAAGTTAGATAATGTAACGCTGGGGCTTCATCATGTAGTGCCTGATAGGTAATAGCAAGTAAGTGAGTTTATTTAAAGTGTAAAATCACAAGTGCGTAATAGCCAACATGCTCCCTGCACCGACAGAATGATGAATTTCTCTCAGGATCCCATGTGAGCACATTTGAGCCTCCTCTCTCAGGCTTTGAGCTCATGATGTGTTCAGTCAAGATGATGGAAACTGTCATTGCGTTGTAACCTCGCTTTAACTGTGACAAATAAACTGACTAGGTGGTGAATGAGAAACACTATTTTCTCCTTCATAATGGTGCCCTTGAACGAGACACATAAGCCACAAACTGCTCCTCGGAGGCCGGCATTAGAGCACTGTGGTTTGTGCAGTTTCAAAGAGGAAATATGTGAACATGGAGGACGGTGCTGACAGACAGAATGCTTGTCAGCTGACTATTGGCCTTCGGTTTTCTACCTCTTCAATCTCTGCTCTTTGTGTGCTGCACGGGGTATTTATTGCTTTGGGTACATCGCTACAAATCACATTGCTTTCTGCCGACCGTCTGGAGCCACAAAAGGCTTTATACAGGGTTCGTACAGCTTTTTAAGAGTACAATTGAAGCACTTCCAAGATACCTAAACCAAAAATGTCCAGACTCTCAAAGCCTTTAATTGTTACTATAAATACCAGGAGACAACAAACAAATATGATGATGGGATAAGTTTATTTCAAATATTAAAATAGATTTGGCTTACATGAATTTTTGTGTTCATGATGAAACACCAGATTATGTTAAAAAAATCAAGCATTTTTCAAAGAGTATATTCGAATTCAAGCATATCCCTAACCTTGAAAACATAACGGTTAAAATTAAGCATTTTCCACACTTTTAAGACTTTGTACGAACCCTGTTTATACAACTTTTTTTTCCACATATGCAGTAGTCCTCCCCAAGACCTGTAAACAGACTTTGATGTGTAAAATCGATGGAGTTCCCCTTTAAGCCTGGTGACACTGTAAATGTATCACGACTCCTCAGCTGTCTCTCCATTGACAACAGCTGGATGGTACAGACATTTCTGCACCTAAATTAATCAAAACCTGATGCTCTTTGATTTGCCCCTCCGTCCTCTACAGTAATCCCAATTAGGTCGCTTTTCATCCAATTCAAAAAAGGAGTCTGCTTGAAATCGAAGGGCTTGACAACCGAGTGACCAGGGTGTTACAATCATGTTTCCACCAGCTGGAGGACAATAACTAAAATTAAATCATTTTAACAGAGCAGTCCATTCTTTTATTTCCTCTCGCTTGGACTACTGTAACTCTCTTTACTCCAGCCTAAGCCACATGTCAATTGCTCGCCTCTAGCTCATCCAACAAACTCTAGGAAATCAGATCACATCACTCCCATTCCTGCATCTTTGCACTGTTAGAATTGAGAGATTGTAATAGCCTTTAAGGCTTTACATGGTCATGCTCCTGGTTACATTGTTGAATTGTTAATCGCCTAATGATCCTCGGGCAGGGGTCAACCTGGTTGTTCTAGCCACCACAGCCCTTTTTGACATTTTCAGTCCGTGCCCCTCAGCTACCTCTGTAGCATCTTTTTTCTGTTTGAAATTAAAAAAAGGTATTTCAGTCTGTAAATGATTATACAAACAATTTAAGAAATGTTATTAAAGCTCACTTTTATTGGAAAATATATCTTTTAACCTGTTTTGGTTTTATTTTTTGCATGCCCTTCATTGGTTTACAGTTTTATTCCATGTTATACTTTCATCAAAAAGTCATCGTTTTGGCTTTTTTTGTTTACTGTTAAGCACTTTGTATCTCTGTTCAGTAAAGTGCTATAAAATAATGTTATTAATATTATTACAAGCACATTTTGTTATTTATTTGATATACATACAGACAAATCAGTGGTTACAGACTGCAATAGCAACTCTATTTTTCACTTCATAAAGTTTATCACCGCCCGGCACGATACAAATTAAAACCACCTTAAGAAATCATTTACCAAAAGTGGATCAGGACCTGCAGTAAAGCAACTGAGAATGCAGTGAAAATGCACATGTAGATTAAAACCTGTCACCACGGGAGCACAGCACTTATCAAAAAATGGACACCTCGCTGGAATGACAGCTGATCACATCTATGTTTAGCTACCACAACACAGATGGGGACTTAAAAACATTTCAAAATGTCAAAGGCCACGGAGGAGCTGACCTCTGGGTTTGAACGCCCGGGGATTCATTGTGATCCTAATCCTGTTTTATCCAGTCGGACCCAAAAATAAACCGAGCGCTCCGAAGAATGAGCCGTAATCCCCGTTACCGAGCCCGTGTGTGTGCTCCTGTTCTGAGCCGGGATGTTATGTCACAGTCAGAGCTGGAGAGCTAAAACCATCATCATCAAATGAGACCGAGTAAAGGGAGTATGAGCAGGTACAACAGATATCGTGAAGGGATCTTCAGAGTTGATTTGTTGTTTTTTTCCGAGACATATAAACAAAACAAATGCATGCCTATTGTACAGTTGAAGTATTTATGTGCACAAACCCACAGAGGCTGGAATGAACAAGTAAGGGATCATCCTCCTTAAATGTGAGTGCAATTTACATTTTGGGAAAGAAGCTTATCACTTTCTTGCAGAGAATTAGATGACAAGATAGATACCACTCTCATGTCTGTACGGTAAATATGAAGCTACAGCCAGCAGCCGGTTAGCTTAGCTTAGCATGAAGACTGGAAACAGCTAGCCTGGCTCCGTCCAAAAGGTAAAAACATCCATCTACCAGCACCTCGAAAGCTCACTAGCTAACACGTTATATCTCGTTTGTTTTAATCCATACAAAAGCCAGTGTAAAAACGACATGTTGCGGTTGTATGGGTGCTATGTCCTGGACAATTTCTTGGCCAGACCCAGGGACCAAAACCACACATTTCTGTTGGTTTTTGTACAAATTAAACAAACAAGATGTAACGTGTAAGTTAGTGAGCTTTAGAACTGCTTCTAGCTGGACGTTTTTAACCTTTGGATGGAGCCAGGCTAGCGGTTTCCCCGTTTCCAGTCTTCCCCTACTATTGCAATTCTGTGGACATACATGACTTGTACTATAGATTCACAAATGTATAGGCTGATAGAACTTGCTGTTAAGGAGCGTTGAACCCAAAATGCCCCAAGTACAGATGGCAACTTGATGGGGTTGTGATCTCTGTAGTATGTAGGACTGCAACGAAACAGCTTGAGCCAGTCATGTGTGAGGTTCAACATGCATGCTCTAAAACACAGCTGCAATCCTCTTAGGCTCAGGTCCAACTTCACATACATCTGCAGCGATATATATATATGACAAAAGAGATCAAAACTAGCGTGGCTTCAAAGCTCTAGCCGAGTTATTGAGTTTAATGTAGCTGTCATCTCTGCTTTCTTGGCTTTTAATCAAGAGGTCAGACATCTGGTTTTGGGGCTTTCATGTTATTGCTCAGCTTTTCTAAAATGGACAATAGCATAAAATCTATAAATCTGATCCAATCCTCTGTGATTAACTAAATGAGCTCTGTTGTTAATCTATGAAATAGGGATCCATTAGAGGAGACCACTCACCATCTTGATAGGTTATAAAACCCCCACACATGCTGGTATGTACATGTCACTGACCCCCTCTCTCAGTCAGGAGATGATCACAATGATTAATGATTATAACGGGATCATTCTCCACAATACTTCATGTTATGTACGTGACTCTACAGTATCATGCACATAAAGAGTTGTTCATTATTTCATGGGGAAAATACTATCCTACCTACCGAGACATTGCATCAACGGTTGACCACTTTGGATTAATGAGCTGCTGTTACAATATTTCAACCATTAATCAATAGCAATATTACACCCTGTCTGCTGAAAAAAAGAGTTGAAAATCATTATTTTTGTACTTTTTTCCCCCCTAAAAATCTCTGTTATGGATATTCATGGTTCAGTAGATTAAGAGTTTTGTTTATAGCATGCTCTATAAAGCTCTAGAGATGACGGTGTCTGTCAGTAAGTCCAGAGTGAAATATCTCAACAACTATGGGATGGATTGCCATTACATTTTGTGTACACATTCATGTTCCCCATTGGATGAATCCTAATAACACTGGTGATCCCCTTAACTTTTCATCTAGCACCAACATCAGGTTAAAAGTTCACTTTGTCCAACACTTTGTTGGCATGCTAACAAGCTCAATGAGTCAGTATGTTCTTTTAAGTCTCTTCTAAAAACACACTTTTATTGGAAAGCATATCCTGTTTTATTTGACTTGCCTGATTTATTATTTTTTAATTTTGCCCTTCATGTATTTTATGATTCACTTTGTTATTTTATGTCATTTTTCTCGATGTAAAGCACTTTGTACTTGTTTTGATAAGTACTCTATCTTCTATTATATTATTATTTAGTCATATTAACTAAATATTATTATATTATTAAATAGTAGACACTGCATACACGTAAATTGGTATTAAATCACACACACAGAGGAATCATGCATTTAAATCTCTTGAAACCACTCAAAATAAAAGTATTTATCCCTATATTATCTCACTTTGGTTTGATTTAAACCTATTTTGAGTTCAAGAGCTGATTTTCATCTTAGGTCCCTTCAGGTTGTTATTTAGTTTCTCGCTTCTCTAAATCATTGTATCATTTTATCGCAGTTAGGGCCTATTTAAGAGTTTAGTTCTAACTTGTCATTAGTTTAAGGCACAATTCGGCACAAAATAAATGGACATTTTAATACAAATTCAAAAGAAGAATTTTACAGATCAATACATGAACTCAATTTTCACAATTCGGTGTGTTATCAGTCCTTTTGTTAAGTCCAAATGAGAAGCAGAAGCAGACCAACAGTGCAATATACACACAAATATTTTAGCCTTACATATTCCGTAACAACATGAAGCACTTGAGGAGGACTAGCACCCTAAATACAGGTTAATTGGCTAATTTAATCTGAACATGCACCCTGTCATGGCGGCGCCGTTCACCTCACTTTACTAACCAGGCTAAACTTGAACATGCCTGCCGCATGTAGCTTCTCACAAAGAAAACCCCACAAAATACACAACATAAAACTTACTCACACTGTCTTACGCGTTGTTAGCTGTGTTAGAAACTGTGTTAGCTAGCTAGCTAACTACTGGCAGTTTGAACCCACAAATAGCTTGCTATTTCGACCTTGTTGAAAAATACGTTTTTACTCACCAAATCCAACGCAGACAGAAGCGGAACACAAAATCCTCCAAAAATAGAACAAAAGATAAAGGTTTACATTTCTCAAAACTAGCTTTTTTTACTCTTATTTCCCTTCTTTTCTCACTCGTTTATAGCTTCTTCCGTCGCTAGTCTCTTACGATCTCTCTCCAGCAGGCGGCGCTGTAGTTACACTGACTGGCTGCTGCCTGCACTTGTTTAAGGAACAGTACACACAAAGCAATCGTGTAAGCTACTAGTATGACTTAATGTTATTTAATTAGCTTTCAAGATATTTAGCATTTGTTTAACCTTTTATTTGTTTAAGGTTATATTAAAGCTGGAGTGCGGGACGTTTGTCTCCCCCTTCTGGCAGTGAGAGTAATTACACAAACACAGTCGATTTCCACAGTTCCAAGACAATAATCCATTATTTAGGTAGAGTAAATATAATACCCAGACCTGCAAACACTCCCGTTTTTTTCCCGGGGTTTCTTCTGTATTTTAAGGCCATCTCCCAGCGCCCTCCTGCTTTATTGTTTGCATGGCCCTCCAACTTTGTTATGAATAAAGCCCTCTGCCCTCAGTCCCCTCTTTTCTTTCAGCCTCTCCAACGACGAAAAGCTACACCAATGGTTAAATGGTTATCCCTGTTTTTTCCCCCCAACAATATCTTTATTGATTTTAACACAAACACACATATATATATACACACACTGTATATACACCAGTATATGTGCATATCTATACACATACGCACAAGAATACAAGACCCACAAACAAAATATGGTTATCCGTGTTTGTCCTCGCCATTGATCGCCTCTGAACACAGAGTTTCTTTTTTATCTGGAGCCTCAGAAACTTTTCTTGGACGCGTCTTAGATTTTTCCCACCATACACGTTGTTGCTGTAGCCTACTGGTTGCTCCCCCTTCAGGGCAAACCAGAGCCATGTAGAGAGAACTACCTGAAGTCTACGTGAATCATGTGACGATCAAGCATTTTGAACTTCCATTGGGGCAAACCAATCATTTCTGGTTGACGTAAAATGCATCACTACCGGTGCTCAAGTGCGGGAATGTCGCCACACACACCAAATTTAAAAACTGCGGTATACAGAGAGATTTACCTGGTGGTGATAGACTTAATCAGCATTGTGTGAACCCGTCTGGCAACGGCTTGCATGTCACGGATATTCATTTATATGTAAAAGTCCTGCACTCAAGCTTTAACCTCGGTTACACATGCTGACGCCTGACTTTTAGCATTTAGCTTAAAGTAACGCTGTGCCTAAGTACAGCCTAGCTACCTTGACTGTAGACTGTTCTTGTAGTCTTGTTTTCTCATGGTATGCAGGTAAAAACAGGTAATGTGTTCTCCTGTTCGGCCTCATGTTGTGTCACCGTTACTATAAATTAACGCAGATGACAGGATGAATGAGTTTGTTTATGTTAGCGTACTGTTACAGTAACAGTGGCACAGCGTCGGTGTGTCAGGTTCACTGCAGAGCAGAACTTCCTTTTAATTTTGAGAGTTTTTGATGACAGAAACTCTGAAAATGAAGATGTGACCGAAGCAACTGATTTTATTATTGTGTAAAGTGATCAATCAGAACATTCAGAACAGACTTGGAGCATGCTAACTCAGACGACATGAACTTAACCCGAGCGCAGCGCACACAGCCATGTTGCAAGAACAGTGAGTGTGATTTATTATTACTACTGCACTGACAAATTTAATTTGTGTTTAGTGCCAGCCATTGAGCAGTTACTGTAACACAATATGCACACAACTATAAACATAAAATATAATTGAAATGTGTTTTGGGGGGGGTTGAATAATGTAAATACTACATTCTGAAAATTTTACAAGCAATATTACTTTACTTTGTTCCTCAGTTTGTGTTACATTAGTAACAGGTCTCTATGTAGGAATAGTTCATGTTAAAATCATAAAATAAACTGTGTCGTCGACATCAAGATAACGCTGTGATAGTTAACGGTAATTATATTATATTAATTAATAATTACTAGCCCTACAGTTACGTTTTACTGTACCAGACAGGCTTTTCCTCTGCAGTGCTTCGAATGCAGCACATTAATGCTGCATATATACTATATGCAGCATTAATCAATGTCCAATAATGTTTGGTATAGTATAGTGTACTGTGTGCATTGTCCACTGTTTTAAAGTTTGTTTTGAGCAATCCCCCCCCAGGCAAGGTATACAATGTCTCTTAACTGTGCAGTCAGCTTGGAGTCAAACTTTTTGTGTATGTGCTTTATACTTCTCATTAGCACACAAAAACTTATCTGCTGCTTCCATATATATTTTTTTTATTTTTAGGGATGAATAAGAAAATACCCCCCCCAAAAAAAACTTAAAATTAAAATGATATCTGCAGACGCAGAAGCGTAAAATACAAAATTAAAGCATGTTCTTTATGCCACAGTCAAATTCAGTTTACTGCATATGCATGAGGAATTCATTCACTCAGCATATAGAATAATCAGACAGAGCGTGAAATTACCTATTTTTCAATTGCTTATGTCTAATGGTGGAGTGGAAAGTAGTGTGGAGCGCACTGACAGGGCCGTGGCAGATGATTTAGATACATGTTCGCACAGTGCCAGGGACTCTGCACCGAGAGGAGAGCCAATTCAAATATAGCACAGACTCTTGGGAAGAAGTTTCCTTGAAAAACATGATTTATGGCAGTCCAGTGTGTTTCAGCGGGGCGGCATGGCGTGACTAATGCAAACAGGCTTTCTTAGGCAACAGGGTAACCTTTGCTCAACTGGCTCATACGGAAATCACATTTTCATTTCGACTCCTATTTGACCTCATGAAGTAAAACCTCTGTGCAGTCTTCATGTTGATTTCAGAATATATTTTACACCCAGACCCAATTCTTCTTTTCTGTATGTTGGAAAAAAAACAGCACCCAGTTATACAGCATAATAATAATAATACACAAAAAACATCACCTTATAAAGTTTAATTTAGCTAAATAGAAACCTGACTGTATAAAGGCAGGCCTGTCTTTAGGTTGTTGCATCAACAGGAAAGAGTTGGCTGTGTAAATTTGAGGCAGCTCTTTGAGCAAACAATGATATAACACTGTACAAACACAGTGAGAGTATCACAATGTGTTGCAACACCGTGACATTTCTGAGAACTGTTGGCTAATTTTGGTTCACAAGTATTCGAAAGCAGGTCCCTGTTGAACTGCAGGCTTACCTGGGATGTATACATTGCCCTATAGGAAGCATATATAGTGGCTTTCATAGTATTTTCATACTTTCTAGTGTGGATAAATTTAATCAAAACAAGACTGGCAAGAGTGGCTCTGTGAGGCTGTATTTAGCCACAGTGGTGCTTTAAGCTAAATGCTAACGCTAGCATGGAAGACTCCAGAGTCAATTAGTGAATTTACAGCTAAGCGGCGATTTAAAAACTGCTACCAGTTAGTGTTTCTAAGCATCTGCTCAAATTGAGCTCATGGGTGTCAAATCCACGTTTCACTTTAGTATACATTTAGGTATAATTTATGTAGCAATGCCACGCTAGCAGCTTTATGAGGCTGCAGTGTTGCTTTGAGCTAAATGCTAACATGCTGATGTTCAGCAGGTAATGTTTACCATGTTCACCAACTTAGATTAGCGTGATAGCATGCTAATTAGCACTAAACATAAAGTACAGATGAGGGCTGGTGGGAATGTTATTAGTTTTGCAGGTATTTGGTCATTAACCAAACCAAAATCAATCAAACAAATTGATCCAGATGATGGCGCAAGATGAAAAGCCAGGGGATTGCCAAAGTTATTACAATCCATCCTGATGGGGACATGAATGTGTGCACCAAATTTCACAGTAATCCATCCAACAGTTGTTGGGATATTTCACTCAAAAACCACAAATGTGAACCTCATGGTGGCGCTACAGGAAAAGTCAGGGGACCAAAGTCATGGGACCAAAGTCATTAGGATTCATCCTCTTGGAACCATGAATGTTTGTACAAAATTTAGTGCCAATGTGTTTTGACGATGTTGAGATCTTTCACTGGATAAATGACAACCTACATGTCTATTTCAAAATGCAATATAACAAAGTACAACATGTCTTTTAGTTAGAAAAGCTTTTTAATCAGGATTACTCCTACTATTGCAATTCAGTGGACAAACTGTATATGACTTGTACATCCATAGGTGGATTTTGTTACCTTTGGACAGAGCCAGGATAGCTGTTTCCTGCCGTTTCCATTCTTTATGCTAGGCTAAGCTAAGCTAACCGACTGTTGGTAGCCAGCTCTAGAGCCACGCCATTAGAAAACCTAAAATCGAGGTATTTCCTTGGTTAGCTTTCTCGAAAATCTGCTGGATTTAGGGCACTCTTTACCATGTGTATTGCAGTTTGGCTATTTCACCAAGTTAGAATACATATCTCTTAACAAGGGCTGTTATCGCCGCTTATCCGGCCTCCTCATATCAGGAAGTAATCGGGTTCCTGGGAAACACGGTCCTGATTTTGACAAACACAAGAGCCAGATAATTGCATGACCTATTCCTAAACATTGAGGGGAAAGATCATTGGAAAGCTTTTACTTGAGCACTCCCATCATTGGTACCGTTCGGAGCTACTGTGTCCTACAAGGACATTTGACATTTGACATATGACCTCGAAGTCCTTATTTAGAGAAGTCTCAGGATGAAATCTGATCTTAGCATTCTGCATAGGTAGAAATCCAGGTCACTAGTTATTTGATGTGGAAAAGTCCCCCGCCCTGTGCCAGCCGACATCTAGTGTCTCATCTTTCCTCTTTGTCGTATTCAAACTACATGTTCCAACATCCTAAAACCTCAACAGCTGAGAGTGTCAGGCTTCCATGAACACATAAAGGTCTGAATACTCAGAAACGTTTGCTGTGATCGTGTCTAGACCAAACATTCAGTCTCGGGTCTGACTGTGCTCTCTACGAGGATCGGATGTGAGAGGCCAAAATGTGCTCACTGAAGTGAGCTGCACAACAAAATCAAACAGTAGCAGAGGGGGGCAGAGAGGACACTGAGGTCGTGCTGCAGATCAAGATGAATGATTCAGGCTACAAAAGTGGGGGAGTGATCACTAGGTCACCTGTGTGATGTCAAAAGACTCAAATGTCCTTATATTGCGCGCAAGCCAAACGCAACACAAAGTCAGACACGTAGATCTGCCATATTTAATTTAAATTATCCCTCATTTAAGACTCTTATTTAAGGATTTTAATTAGTTGGCAAGTCTTCAAACACCTAAGTCCACCCTTGTTATAGGCGATGAGTGCAACAGCTTCCCTTTAGATCTGGAACAGTTTACCTAAATGATTCATTTGATGGCGATTGTAGAAAGATATTGATTTTTGCAAACCTTGTGTGGTTTGCACAAAAGGCTGCAAAGGGCTCCAGTTGCAAAAGAAAAAAAAAAAGAAAAGATAACAGATTTTAACCTAAAGTTTGGAAGGGTGGCGAGATTCCTGGCACAGAAATCTTAGGCTGCACTCAAGCCAATAAGTGGCTATTTAATAGGTTTATAAGAAGAAGACTTTTATAAACATGTGTTATATCAAGCCTTGGTTTAAAAGTCACCAGAAAAACTTTAGAGAATGTTTGATATCAAACATGTAATAACAGGGTATCTGCAGTGTTCACCAAGTTAAATTTAAGACGTTTTAATACCACATACTGTCACAAAATGAGGCCGACAATTATTTATTAAGAACATGAATTTATTGACATTTTTGTCTGTACTTTCTAGGCTGTATATAACATTAATTAATACTATAGCTAATCAATTATCAACTGTCATTTGCTCTGTAAAACATAAGCCTGGCAATCACATACACAGCGCCTCATACATTCCCAGGCAGTATTGCATAGAGAGTAAACACTGCCATCTGCTGGAGTGGAGGTGGAAATCATATAAATGTCTGCTTACAAAAAAAGAGCTCACACACACTTTTATCAAACTAATATTTTTTATTTGTATTGAAGGTTGCAGAGCATCAGATTTTTATTCTAAGAATTTTTTTTTTTAAATATGAATTAAATGGTATCCGTGGCCTCCAAATGCGATTTGGTCTCTTGGTTGTACAGTAAATATATGACATTTCATAGAGTTCATCATATTCATTAAGAATGTATCATTTTATATAATTTATCCTTATCAATAACTCAGGTTACGATGGAGGAATTGAACTAATTCATCATTGAATCACCTTCTGACTATGTGCCTTTGACATGTTACGGATTCAGTGGATCCATTAATGCATTTTTACTAATTTTTCTCATATGATTACAGATGTTTGGTCCCAATAACACATGTACTGTATGTCCAATCACACTCACCAAAAACTCCCCACTACTTTCTTTTGGAACCCAAAAAGTGGGAACGCAGAAATATAAATCACACATACAACTGTGCCGAATTGGGATGGCTACACAAAACACGGCTAATTGTTTGATTCTTTGGTGTAAAGTTACCAGGTTCATTTTCTTGCAGCCAGAACTGAATTACATTCAGAGCGATTGTCTTTGTTTGTGTGTATTTTAGAGGATGATTTGAGGATGAGGGAAGACAGAAGTTCATGGGGGATGGAGATGAGGTGTAGACGAGGAGGGTGGTTCACGAGTCTATGATCGTTTTTTCCTGCTCTCAAAATTTCGGAAGTTGGCTGGCCTGATCTTCATCTCTGCGAATTCAATTGAGTGTTCGTGGCCCTTCCAGTGGAACCAGTTGATCCCCTGTAGAAAAATCAGAATGCAAATCATTGGGAAAGAGGCTCAACACCGTGAGATATCCAACACATCATCTTTCCCTAAACTATACATCTGCCAAATCATGGACGTGGAGGGAGTTCTCCTGTTTCGAAGGTGAAACGTAAGCAGTTAACATGTTGGAGAGAGTGGCACATTTGACGTAGATCTTTGAAATGTTATGTAACGTGTTAACAAACAAATACTAAGATATAAGGTCCCTAATGAGTTGTACTTTATTTCTGAAATGTAAGTTTGAAGGGACGCGATAGATATTTGGTTAAAATACTGTTAACAGGAAGTAAAAAGGCTATCACGAGGAATTACGGCTAATAATCGTTGAAGAAATACTGTTGGTACACACATCTTGAGACTACAAGAAGCACAACTGGAACAAAAATAGCGAAAATGAACATTATACAAGACTCAAAATGGTGACATCGGAACAGAGCTGCAAATAAAACCATCAATACGACTGTATGAATGATGGAAAATGTGAATTAAATTCCCAGAATGTTTTTTTTTGTTGGTTTGTCACTGTCAATGAAAAGTAGACACAAAAAAAGAGTAATCTTTCCCCGAACGAGAAAGGAATAATCAGAGATGTTATGAAATGTGTGTAAACTGTCTACATACCTTACTGTGACTGTTGTCACCATATTTCCCCATGAGGTTGACACGATGACAGTTTTTATACCAAAAGGCGCCTTTGTAGGACAAGGCGCAGTTGGTGACAGCGATGTCATTATCATTGTCGAAGGTGGAGAAGGGTCGACCCTGGTGGTAAGTCATGGAGTCACCTGGTAAAGATATCGAAAGCACAGCTCATGGGTTCATGCATGTGAACATGTGAGCACTTCGTATTTTGTACAGATTAAACACACTGGATGTAAAATGTTAATTAGCGAGCTTTAGGCGTGCTGGTAGGTGGATTTTTGGACAGAGCCAGGCTAGCCGTTTCCCCCTGCTTCCAGTCTTTATGCTAAGCTAAGCTAACCGGCTACTGTGCTGTAGCTTAATATTTACTGGACAGACGTGAGAGTGGTATTGTTTTTCTCACCTAATTATCAGTAAAAAAAGCAAACAAGTGTAGTAACACCTACCTGCTGTTCCACTATACGCTCCGATGTTGACTTTATAGCGTGTTCTTGGCTCTGCGATCGTCAGCTTGTCGTATTGAGCGTAGGTTGATTCCTCCTTGTCTCTCAAGTCGACTCGCAGCTCATAATGACCAGAATTTGTGATTTTATGGAGGTTGGAGAGACCTATAATAATTTAATATGTGTGAGTTGGGAAGAGACTGAGTAAGAGAGAGAGCGAGAGAGAGAGAAAGACGAAGTGAGAAAGACAAGAAGACGAGCGCTCTTACCCAGCCAGAACTCATCATTCATGTTACCGAAGCCAGCAGTGTAGTTCTTCCAGTTCCTGTAGAATTCCATCTTTCCATTCTGGCGTCTGAGGAAAACCTGAAGAGGATCGACTGTCACAACAGCTTCACAGTAATCATAACAAGCTGTCTATCGTTAGAAAAACAGGCGCTGCATAACTGGTATGATCATATTCTATTTGATGTGAATTATGGTTTTAAAACTACCTTTAATTGGCTTCCAGCAGGTTGATTTACTCACCATCCATCCTCCGCCATCTGTGGTCATGTCACAGTACACCTGGATGGGCTGGCTGTCCTCTCCTCCCACATAGATGGTGTACAGACCAGAGGTCGTCTCTCCATTCAGTAAAATCTGAGCACAGTCCTTAGGGTGACTGTACAGCTGTCCAACTAGAAGCACACATTAAACAGACAACATCTTAGAGGACACAGTTGCTTTTAATCTTCATCTCTGTTATACCAAAAAAAAAAAAAAAAAACACACAAGAGTATCGTGTGAGAGTAAAGGACCTTGGAAAGAAAAAAAAAAAAAAAAAGAAGGTTTTGAAAACAGCAAGTAGGGAAAAATAAAAGGTTTTTCCATCGGGAGCAGCTCAGACAGAACGAAAAATAAGCACAGGTGGAATATCAGATTAACTGAATGGAATTTGCGTTAGAAGAAGTAATATCTTTCTAGCGTGCAACTGGGCTGTTGCGTAACCCATCACCAGACTCACTGCTAAAAAGCACCCGCAAGTCTAGTTAATGTCGATTTTAGGCGACAAACACACAACTGATTAAAATCTCTGCCGTTCTCCTGTGCCTTTGCTTGATTGGTTTCTCTAATGCACTTTTATTTCCTTTGTTGCATTGCATTCATTTTATTCTATCTTAATTGATTTTATTCTTATTGTTTTGAAGGTCATTCTAATGCTTTGTAAAGCACTTTGAATTGCCTTTGTGTTTCGTCCTTACTGGTAGTGAAGACGGTGTGCACGTGACGACTCCTCTGGGCTCCAGCGATGGCCTGCAGTCTGACAGTGTACTCTGTAGAGCCGGTTAGCTGACCCATGCTATAAGACGACGCTGTCGAGCTTAGCACCACTTCCTGAATACACACACACACACACACACA
>LKNJ01006072.1:7758-19346 GCA_002120245.1 Maccullochella peelii | reverse complement strand
GTGAAATAGATGTGAACATGGGTGTTTTTACAGTTTAACCAGACAGAAAGAAGCATCTTCCTCCTCTTGCTGATGAACCTCTCAGGACCATCATGCACCAGGAGCCGACCGTCCTCCTCACGGACGGTAAGCTAACATCAGTTTAACTGCTCAGTTCAGTCGAAGACAGTTACTGCACACGTGAGAGAAACATCCACCTGCTTCCTATTCAGACTCTTCATCACACTCAGCACCAAGTCAGTTAGTGACTGAAACCGCTGTGTTATTTAGTTATATATTTACTTTAATGACGTGGAGAGTTTATATACTACGATCACACTATACATTTATAAAATGTTCCCTTACCTCCTCCTCTCCTCCTTTACTCCTCCCTTACCTCCTCCTCTCCTCCTTTACTCCTCCCTTACCTCCTCCACTCCTCCTTTACTCCTCCCTTACCTCCTCCACTCCTATAAAATACAATTGAACTGTTAAATTAATAAACAAAATGTGAAATCAAAGTGTTTTTTTAAATACTCAAAACACTTCACAGAGTTTGGTTGGTGGCTGTAGTTGTGGGGTATTAAACGTAATGTGCAGACTTTCCTGTTAGTGATACGTAAATAAAACCTCTCACTATCACACTGCATTCCTCCCAAAAACGCCTCTCGGAGGCGGCGCCCTCGTGACCTTCTTCCGTCCATCTCTCGACATATTCCTCCTTTTTTCCCCTCCTCCCTCTCCATTTCTTCTATTTTCTTCCATTGGTTTCTAGGGGCTTAATTACGGGGGGCCGGCTGCGTGGTTGAGGAGGTGCTGGGCGAATAGGGATCAGTGTGACCCTGGAGGAGAAGCCATCAGACAGCGGCCTTAACAATGATAAATCACCCCGAGCAGAGCTACAGATGCAGCCGCCGCGCCGCTGATCTCTATAAAATATGGATGGACCTGCGCGCTGTGCAGGAGGAGCAGAGCCGCATCGCGCCGGATCTCCAGATTAGCGATTATCAGGCGGAGAGGTATTCTAATGATGTGGGACATGGTGTGGGGTTAATTCCATTCAGAGGAAATGGATTGAAATTCAGCTCATGAACTGAATATTGCTCATTATTCTCAATGAGAACAGGAAATCTCCTCATTCATGAAGTGGGTTGGAATTAATAATCCCTGAACGGACGGCCGCCCCGCGAGTCGGGAGGGGGGTCAACGATCAGAGCTAAAGGTGCACACGCAACACGCCAAACATGTTTAGTCTCCACCTCGCAGCCCACAAATCACCAGGACCGAGAGGAAAGAAGGAGTCAAGTTTCATTTTTCTGCATCAGTGTTGGTTTGTTTTTCACCACACAACAAAAATCAACATATTTCAGAGTCACCAAACACAAACGTCTCCATCTGGCTTCAGTGTTTTACATTTACTGAACAGGAGCTCTTCATTCATACCTTTAAAGCCCTTTAACCTTTTCATGGTCAGACTAAGGTGCAGCGGTCATGAGATCAGAAACTTTAACTGAAGCTTAAAAGAACAAAGTGAAGCTTCTGCTCTGAGGTTAATCATTCATCGTTTTTCTTATCTTACACATGAAGGGGAATCTGAGGCATTGTTTTCAGATATTTAAGGACGCACAGTTTAACGTCTGTCCGTTCACAGTTCAGACAGACAGGCAGTTCGACAGGCTGCGAGGCCAAATGGTCACTGATGACCTCTGGGGTTTCTCCTGGATCAGGTTCAGCCCTCTAATTTCATTTGCAGTCTGGCTCGGCTGCAAGCGGACACCTCAGCGTCCGTCCAGCAGCCTCAGAGAGGACACATGCAGCCAGAGACGCCCTGCAGCGCTTCACTGCTGCTGCTCGCCGTCACTGCAACATCTCCACCTGATTCACAGGTGGTTTACTGAACAGGTGAGCAAACACAAATGTGAACGGATTGGTGACTAGCTTGTTAGCTTACAAGAAACATGTTCAGTAAATCAGACCGACTTGGAGTGGTTGGAAGGTGTTTTTATTCTCTTTTGATGGAGCTATGCTAGCAGTTTCCCCCTGCTTCCAGTCTTTGTGCTAAGCTAGGCTAAACATGTCCTGTGCTGCGTCCAAATCTAGTGTGCTAAAAGCTAGCATAAGTCAGCTAATGTCAGCAAATGGTAGTTTGTTATTTGCTCCCTGTTGTTGACGTCAGTACAGCTATCACGCCTGACCCACCATGATCTAACAATAAATTAAATTGGAATAAATTAAAGCAGTTTTGAAGAAGTGCTTTGACCATAATGAGCGCGCTAAAAGCCAGAATGAGTCAGCACATTTTAGCTTGCATCCACTCATTCTTGGCAGTCCCACCAAGGTCAGGTTTTTTGTGTCTGGGTTGAAAATACATTTAAGAAGATTTTATGTGCTTTTTGCTCTTCTAATGGAGCTAGGCTAGCAGTTTCCCCCTGCTTCCAGTCTTTGTGCTAAGCCTATCTTTGAGGTAATTCCAGAGCAGTTTCCCATGTTTCAGATAAAATCAGCTTTGTGCTTTTTCTCCTGGTTTCCATATTCACCACTTGTGTTGGGTGGTGAACAGTCACACACACTCTGCCTCTACGCTGCACCCACAATCCTCCACCTGACGCCTACAACAAATCAATCTGTTCTGTGTCGCGCCGCCTGTCCAAAAGCACAAAGCTCGCCGTCCAAACATCTCTCTCCATCCCTCCTCCTGTCCTCTGCAGAGCGCCGGCAGGTGAAAACAAAAGAGAAGTGACAAGCTGAGTTAACCCATCGCTGCTCGGTCACATGATCCCCGCCGCCGACACGCCACCCTGTCGCATCGCCGGCTGCGAGCCAACTGCATCGCTTTTCCTCTCGCTGTGATTTTCTCTCTCGTCCAAAATGTCTGAGAGGAAAAAATCTGTGGTCTTATTGAGTTTTCTTTTGAATAAATAAATATTTAAAAGGCGGAGAGGCGGGAGAGAGGAGGGCGGAGGGTGTTTGACGTTCCACTCTGGCTGCAAATCAGGCCATCAAAGGGGCCAGACAATGTATGCTCACTATTAGTATCAATTTACAAATAAACTGCTTTTTTGGTGACTGGATCTCCGATGTCAGATTTTGATAAATGGTTTCAATTTGGCAGCTGCTTTCGAGTGTCAGAGCCCATCTGACGCTCGCTGCCCACCGCCGCCGCTCGCTGCCTCAAAGAATCTGCCTCAGTTAGCCTCGCAGCCGGCAGCAGCCAAAATAATCTCTTCATACTAACCAGGGCAGGTGTGTGTGTGTGTGTGTGTGTGTGTGCATACAGATGCCTTTCTGTGGGTAAATATTGAAACCAGGATCCAGATTTCACTACTGATGTGTTTCTACACAAATGTTAAAGGAGCTTCCTGTGTTTTTTACACCATTAACTACAAATCACAGGCACTTTCCTTCACTGCTGACTGTTTTCCAAAGCCTGCTGTTGTTTAATAGATTTTTAAATGTGCTGTTCCTTCAGATAAAATGATCCAGCTGCAGAACCTCCCTCAGATTAACATGTAAACTTAAGTTAATGTAGGGTTACAAAAAAAGATTATTTTCATTACTGATTCATCTGCCAAGTAATCGATTCTTTGTTAGGTCCAAAGAATTGCGTCTGATATCTATTTGTGTTGAGCCAACAGTCCAAAACCCAAAGATATTCAGTTTAGTGAGACACAAAACTGAGAAAAACTGAATATCTTCAAAATAAAGAAGCTGGAACCAGAGAATGATAAATAATAATATTTAATATGTTAATCAATGATTAAAATAGATTCATTACTTTTCTTATTGTAAACTGTAAGTCTGCACTTCTTAACTGCATCAATGGAAGTGAATACTGATCCAGACAGGACATTTATTTTAAACTACTTTTACCACTTACTGTTTACGTTCCACTGCTTTCACTCATCTGTCTCAGTGGTTCACTTCAACTGACACTTCAAACCATTTCAGGTCTTCAGCTCGTCTATTGTCCACAACTTCCACTGTTCATAGACAATTTACTTTCATCGCTTACACTTCAGGTCACACTTCAACTGATATCTTCTTTCAGTTTATGCACTTCGACTTCATTCAGCACCTCCACTTCAACGGACACTTGCAGCTCAATTTATCACACTTCAATGGTTTCAACTCTTTACAGCACTTTCACTTACAGTGAAACTCCAGCTCCTTTCAGTAACTGTATTTCCACTCCGGAAAGTTCAGCCTTTTCTAGTTCAACATGATGTTTTAATCATATCTTGTGTTATTTTACACAATTAAATTAAATTACAGAAATAAAACAACGAAATGAGTTCTTGTTCAGTTTGGGGAAACTTCAGGGCTCATTTATTGATAAATGAGGTAAAATTGTTTAAAAAATGAAATGCCAGACAGTTTTAAACCTCCTTCCCCTGGAAGATGGATGACACTATTATCTGATATTTACATAATCAATAAGGTATATTGGTCTGTAAATGCCACAAAGACAAACACCGACTGCGATACGTGACTTCGTTTTCATGAGTCTGCACATCAGGTCAGATTCTAACATCATGGCTTCCCTTGCTGCGCCTCGTGCCGCCGCCCAAACCTTCCTCCTCGCCAGTCGAGGGGAAACAGAACGCAGCGAGAGCGGCGGCGGCGGCAGGATTTGCTCCCATAAACAGCTGTTTCCTGTTTGAAGGATCGGGAACAATCAGCCCGCTGGCAGCGAGCAGTCGCCGGTGGTGCCAAGAGTGTACCGAGCAGAACCAACAAATCCAATCAGGCAACTTGGTCCTGTGCTGCATTAAATAATACGAGAGACCTTAAACCCACACAGTGCAGGTGGTCTACGGCGTCCACAGAGGGACAAACAGCCACTTCAGCTCTAAAGCAGCCTTTAATGTGGCTGTAAAACCTGATTAAACACTCAAACAGCAGCTCTGACCGACAGGTGCATTCTGGGACGTACCTGCCAGACAGAACAAAGGTTACTTCCTGGTCTTGAATGTGACCTCTGACCTGAGCATGCAGCAGTGACTTAATGACTGGTCTCCACTGACCTTAGGTAACCTCTCGGGGTCCCCGGGGTGGCGAGGGATGACCTTCTGTAGCCTCTGGAAGCCGTAGTCGATGGTCGGCTCGTTCAAGGCTGCGGGACGGACAGAGAGAGAGCGGCGGTTAGGACGACGTCAGAGGAATCAACTCCTGAGAGGTTTTTCATTCAGTTCAGTTCTACATCAAACAGAGTGACCAGCGAGCAGCTGCGCCGCTGCAGGCAGCTACTTATATATATCTTATATATCTATATATCTTATATCTCCATTAACAAACCACTGAACAACAATCAGTCGTCACACCCTGAAGAAGAACGTCAGGAAATATTCTGAATAATTCAAAATACATCAAATACATCAAACCAAAACACTAAACAACAAGAAAAGAATAAAATAACATAGTGAGGGAATTAATGACCACTTCAACTCAAATTTTACTAAACTTCTAAATTTCTTATTAAAAAACTTTAAAGTTAGTAAAGTAAAACAATGAAACCTTGTGCGGCTTCAAACATCTTTAATAAAGCAGGAAAACAATAAAAGTGGAAATGTAAAAGTAAACGTTCTTCTATGTTTTTATAGTAACTATAGAAACTTCAGGATCTTCCCCTGAATCTGAAAAGCATTTCAAAATGTTGGTTGAGGTTAAATTGGCGTCATTTGAAGGTTTTTATCTGAGGTTTTTGGTACCAAAACAACACTTTACTTGAGAACCGTATAAAATATAAAAATGTTTTTTTATTGAACAAAAGAAGAAGAACAAAGTTGCTGAAAGTTAAATGTTGTTTAATTTTGTCTGAAACGGACTAAACGTTGAGTGAAATCAGGAACTTAAAGTCTAAAACAAGTGAAGTCAAACGTTTCAAACTTCTTTCAAAGATTTTTAGAGTTTTATTTGTCTTGATTCCAGTCTGTCTGACCCATAAACACTCATTTCTAAAAAGTTTTTATTTTATAATTCTTTGCCTTTCAGACAGTCTGGGCTGTGATACGGCTGTGGCTGAAGAACTAGGTTTCCCCTTTATAACACGTTATTTACCTTTTGTCTTATAATCTTTGGACCATGTGATGCTTTATACATTTTTAATTATAGTTGACCTGATTTTTGTGCTCCCTGTGATTGGATAATAAGTCTGAATATGAAAATCCTGATGAAGGTAAAAGATTAAAGACATGAAACCTGCAGTAAGTTCCAGTCTGTCAGTGCCGTTTGTTCTCGACGTGTTGAAGCTGCTTAAAAGAGAAAGTCCGACCTCTCAGTGATCTTCAGCTTCAGTGTGTTGCTTCTGATTAACAGCGAACGCTAACGGAGAGAGAGAGAGAGAGTGTCAGCTGATCTCTCTCTCTCTTATCTTCCTGCTGGTTATTAAGCGTGAGACCTCACACTCCATCTGTCCTCCTCGCTCTGCCTTTTCACCACTAATTCAATCCAACCTTCCCTCCCTTTTCTTTTCTTTTTTCCTCCACTCATTCACCTCCACAAACAACCTGCCTTCCTCCTCCTCCTCCTCTCCATACGCAGCGAGCAGAGCTGGAGAAACACCCGGAAATGAGTTCGGGGAGATACTTCTCCATAATCAAGCCCATTAATCATAAAAGGCTGTCAAATTTGACTTTGGGGACAATTTGTCAGCCGATCTTGCCCACTCCGCTTTTGTCAGCGCTGGCTCTTGTATTCTGTAAGGATGATTGACACACCAAATGCCGGTGAGTAGAATAGCTAGTTTGCACTAATATGCATAACCGCGGCTTTCATGAATAAGAATAAGGCAGCTATAGGCAGCACAGAGGGGTCTCCTTCAAAGGGCCCCGCCGCCGTTTGTCGCCAGCGCTCCAAATAGATGTTATTACCATTATAACAATATTTGTTTTCTTTCCCCGGGAATGGACGACCGCGAGCTGCTAAATCAAATTTGTCGGAGCTCGTTTCAAGCAGCGGCAGAGGAGAAAAAGGGCTTTCAGGCTGCGACTGGGGTGGGGATGATATCTGAAGGGTGACAGAGTGCTGAGAGACGTGGCCCTCGCCGCAGGGGCTGCCATGTTGGATTCCTCACCTCCCTGAGAGGAAGCAGAGAGCAGCGCGGCCTGAATCTATTACCTCCGCCCGCCGTGAATGAAAGAGGGATTCATTGTCGGATCCCAAAGAGACTTTTTGGGGGGATGCAGAGCAGCAGAGGATGAATGGAGATAATGCGTCGGGACGACACGAGCAGCAATCAGCTGCGAGTCCCAAACCGGATTGCCTCCCGACGCCGCGTACATACATCCCAACTTATAAAACAAGTGAAAGGCACTATGGGAAATGCTGCAATTGAATAAAGAACCCATTTACACTCCGAGAGAGAGAGAGAGAGAGAGAGAGAGAGAGAGAGAGAGAGAGAGAGCGAGAGAGAGAGAGAGGTTTAACTCTTCATCTGCATCAGAGGAGGAAATGTTCTGATCTGCGACCTCGAGGCCTCGGAGCAGATCTGCTGCCTCGCTCATCGGCACGTTCATCCTCATGAGAGCATCAGGATATTACTACACTCGTTAGTGTTTGTACTTTATTAACTTTCTATTGTCCTTCTGTCTCTCCATATTGTGCTCGTCCTTCTGGGTCCAGCTGTTTGCACATCTGTGTCTGTCTCTCAGCAGGACGGGTGTCGTTCTGACCGTAGAGGCAAAGCCCCAAAGTTGGCACGACAGCCCCATTTCTCAAAAGGTTTTAAGTTAGCAAAAGAACTAGTTTGCCAGTTTGATCTCCATGCCGGCGGCAGGATGAATCTGTCTATCTAACTATCTTTAATGCTGAATACCGATGATTTCTGTGTCTTTCTTTCTACGGTTTCTGTGCAGGGTGGCTGCCGTATGTCTCAGGATGAGGAAAGACGGCGTCTGTGGTTAATAAACTATGGTTAAGGGGACTGAAACAGTCAGTTAAGGTCAGGTGTCTGTGACTGGACCTCCACTCTCAGTCTCCACACACCGGTGCTGGATGTTGGTGCTGGACGTGAATCTTGACCTGCAGAATAATCTCAGAAGGACTTAATTCCTCGGTTACTGGGCTGTTTTAAATCACGTGTGTCTCAGTATATGATGCTCGTACTGATGACATGCCAACCCAAAATACTGGGCAAATAACCGGTCTCTGCTTCCGACCCGACATATGTAACTACGGTCCTCTATGCTGACTTGGCAGCACCACAGGCCTGCCGCTGCAGTGAACACTGCTGCTGTACATCTTATAAAACGAGAGGTGCCCTTTAATTAACAGGAACTAATCAGAAAAATGTTGCTGAACCTAAAATCTCAGAAAAAGAACAAACAGTTTCGTCTTGTGCATTGTTTTAAACACATTTTCCCAAAGTTCAGCCCTGGTATTTGTGGAAACTGACGTCCTGTTGATCTGTTGGAGGGAGGGGTGGAGTTCTCCTCTGCTCATCATCATCATCATCGGAGGAGGAGGAAGGGGAGGAGGAGGAGGAGGAGGAGGAGATCACAGATGGAGAAAGAAACAAAGACAGAGGCTTTTAATGAACCTCTGGACAGGCGGCTCACAGTTGACCCCCCCCCGAAATTAAGCCCATTACTTCCTCTTATTAAAATCTTGCTGCACTTTGACCCCAGCGCCCTATTGGCTGCCTGCAGGGCCCCGCGCTCCTCCCAGCCAATCGATACTGGCTGCCTCCCTGCAAAGAGCCCGAGTAATTGGAGAGCGGCGGCTGGCAGCGCGAACCCTGACCCCCCCACCCCCACCCGCGCTCCTCCCAGCCAATCGATACTGGCTGCCTCCCTGCAAAGAGCCCGAGTAATTGGAGAGCGGCGGCTGGCAGCGCGAACCCTGACCCCCCCACCCCCACCCCCCCCACCCCCCACGCATTACACCGCCCATATGAAGACAGATTGCCTGATTTAGTGTAAACATATGCTGCAATTCCAGGCATCAGTGCCACTTTCTCCATCGTAATTTGTATTGATTTTTCTCCCTTTCTCTTTTTTCTGTGCGAGGAGGCCGCGGCCGCCGTCTTCTCCGGCTGTCTGAAGCTTTTTTATAAATCAGAAAAGGAGGAGAGGAAGATAATTCAGAGGTGAGAGGAGAGGAGGGGAGGGGGATTCTTTATATATTTAATCAAGTATTTATCGCTCTCTCTGTTTGGTTTTTTCTCTCTCTCCTCGGTGTGAAAGTGATCAAACGGTTGGTTGGCGTCCTGCTGATCGGAGCGCTCTGTTATTAGGCGACTAAGTGACTGAGGAGAGGAAGAGGGGGAGAGGCGGGAGGAGAAGAAAGGGGAGGCGGGGTACATGTTAAACTAATTTCTTGACGGCAGATTTGTGGCATCAGAGGAGACGAGGAGACGCAGCAAGCAGCAGGTCAGAGCTCATATCGCTCAGCTGTGAACATTTACACATTTATGAGCGGAGACGTTCACTTCCTGCAGCCACAAAAACACCAAAAATGGAACATCTGCAGACAGATTAATGAGCGAAAATGTCCGGCTTGATTAATGAGATTTAAATAATCAGAATGGCCATTTTTAAAAGGAGCTTTAACAGTCAAATAAAAGCCAGTGTCATATATAAAATATACTCCGACATACAGTCCAGTTAAAACCAGAAGGCAATATAAACTGAAACGATGAGAAGACAGTAAAGATGGAATAATTGTACTAAAAAGTAGAATAAAATTCAGTGTGAGACCAGAGGATACACTACAGGAGAGAGTAGCAGTAGTACCAGTAGCAGAGCCGTGGGTTTTATAAATACTGAGGAGGATTTTCTGTTTTATATCTCAGTGACCTGAATCTCTGAGTTTTGGACGGTTGGTCGGATAAAACAAGACTCTGGGAAACTATGGAGGGCATTTCACTATTTTCACATATCTGGTAGACTAAAAGATCAATCAATTCATCAAACTCAGTCAGCTGTATTGTTCTTTTATTTATCTGTGTTTTCTGTATTTTATTTATTTAGTTTACTGTCAGTTTCCCAACATGAACGTCTGAATGCGGCTCCAGAGATTCAACGCTGGAATTCATTTCTAGTGGAAAATTCTTCTTTCTTTCTTTCTTTCTTGACCTGTTGGCCTGAAAGTAGTCTAACACTGCTGGAATTAGCCAATTAAAAACCTCAAACTATGTACTCTGTGTAGGTGATAGTAGCTGCTCTAAGCAGTGCCAGTAGTAGTAGTAGTACTACTAGTAGTAGTAGTAATAAAGGTACTTTCAGACAGCATAAACAGCAGTAATAGTAGAACTTGCAGTAACAAACAAAGTAAAGTTAGCATTATACATTTAACACAGACGGTCCCAGGAGTCTCTGCCGTCCAAACCTATTAACGAAAACCTTACTGACCAATCACAGCACCTTTCCAGCAGCCAGTTCCCATAGTAACGCCTGGCTTCTCTCACACTGTCAGGCCCCAAAGAACACAAACAGGTCAAATCAAGGTCACAACCTTCGTCCTCAGGAGCGTCAGAGTGAGACGAGACAGACGTGAAACCAACATCCTCAACACGGGGGCGTCTGAACCTGAACCCTGATACCCTGAGATCCAGATCCCTGCACCCTCCTGAGGCCGGGGCCCAGCATGGCACAGATTTAACTCAGCACACCAATGGACCTTTAACTACTTTACTACAAATCTGATTAAGATACTTAATTAAAAAGATGAAACATCTCTGACTTCCTGTCTGAGGTGTTCAAACTGTAGTTTCTCTGTAAATTACACTGAATATATAATCTAAGTGTAACATTGGGGTGCGGAGGCGAAATCATCTGGATAACTTAGTTTGTATGTGATATGATGTACTAATACTATAAAATATACCCAAAATACTCATGTTGACATGGCTTGATTTGGCTTTTAGTATACAAGACATGAATGTACTTTCTTTACTCATGTTCTTGTACTTTCTGAGACGTAACTGAAGCCTGAGGCTTTATCTCCAAGACACACTGGTTTCAAATCAAGTAGGAAAAGGTGTCCCACAAGGATCCATGCTAGGTCCTTTGTTGTTTACTAAATACATACATTTTATTTTCCAATTTAGCGCAACAATGTCCACTTTTCCTGACGATACCATCTTGTACGCCATCGGCTCTACAGCTTTTAATCACTGAAAAGACGATCCTGCCATTCCTGACCTATCTGTGCATCGTTTACAGTTTTTCTGAGTACAAAACTGTCCGACACAAGATTTGCTATCAGCTTCGTGTTGTAGTTTGACACACATACAATAATTTAGGAATATGCAACATGTAAGCACAAAGCACACAGGACTCCTCTTCAGTACAGAGCCTCATATTGTTCCAAACACATTTTCAATTAAATGACACGCAGTCGGCCTCCAGATGATATTCCTGCCTTGGCGATGTCGTGTGTGTTCACCAATTTGATTAAATTCATTGATTTGAACTAATAAAACTGATGGCGACGGAGTTCTTGGTCTTTTTCTCCTTCCTGAATCACAGTTTGTAAAACTGAGCTCCAGGTGAGGCTCACCTGTCCTGTATGTCACTGACTCTTCCTCTCTGCTGAGGCTGACGGCAGATCAGGGGATCAGAGCTCTGGAGGGAGGATGCTGGATTACTGGACCATCTCTGCAGGCTCAT
>LKNJ01006071.1:12799-32279 GCA_002120245.1 Maccullochella peelii | reverse complement strand
TATTTCACTCTGTGTGTAATGAATCTATATAATATGAGTTTCACTTTCTGAATTGAATTACTGAAATAAATGAACTTTACCACGATATTCTAATTCATTGAGATGCACCTGTATGTTAAAAATAAAAGAAATAGGGTTAGATAGATTTTGAGCTGCAATGGTTAGTTGATTAATCTCTTATTTGATTGAAAGAAAATGAATCGTTTCATTGTTTAAGTCATTTTTCAATCAAAAATGAAAAACATTTGCTGGTTTCAGGTTCTCAGATGTGAGAATTCCCCCACTTCTCTTACATTATAGTAAATTTAATATTTGTTGGCTTTGGGCTGTTTGTCGGACAAAACAAGACATTTGATGATGTCACCTTGTGCTCTAGGATACTGTGATGTGCATTTTTTCACTGTTTTCTGGTATTTCGTAGACCAAACGATGAATTGAATAATCAAGATGATCATCTGCAGATTAATCGTAATGGAAATAATCATTAGTTGCAGCCCTACTTAGATCTCATGATTGTAAGCCACTGAGACATGAGACTTTAGGTTCTAAGAACAGGGTTGCAGGTCAGTCAAGTTTGAGAAACGCTCATTATATACATCTGTATTGTCTTTGCTGCAGGAAGCGGATTCGTTCGTGCTGTGATGAGCTGAACATGCTGGTGCCGTTCTGTGAGTCAGATACAGACAAAGTCACCACCCTGCAGTGGACCACTGCCTTCCTCAGATACATCAATAAAACGTATGGAGACACCTTCAAAGAGGTAAGTTTGTGCTGTTTAATCTCGAAGTTAAAACAATGATCAATGTGAAGCATTTTGCAACTGAATTATTTGAGACTAGAAACCTGGGGCTGGGAGATAAGAGCTTAATTACATTGCCTCTTGCTGTCTGAGTAATAATTACTGCAGCTGACTTTATAAGACTTTTGTTATTTAGAGTTTAAATCAAATTCTTACTTTTACAGTATAAAATCAAATAAACTTTATTTTGAAATCAATGTGATGGATTATGTACTGTTTTGTACAGTTTTGCAGTCTGTGGAAATTGATTCACATGCTAAAAAATACATGGCAGCAAATTAAAACTAGCCCTGATCTATCTAACCACATTATGCTGACAGTGTGCCATCACCACCTGCAGTAAAGGAGAGGGGCAGTCTAGATGGGCACATACATAATACAGTAATGGTGCCATCTGTCGTTAACCACAATAATCTGCTATTCTCCGCCTTTACAGGAGTTTCAGAAGGCGTTCACTGATGAGAAAGGACTCTTTCTTAAATCCAGACCTTCTTCAGGCCAGGACCCAATCCACCGGGAGATGGACAAGACGCTGTGCGTTCCTCTTGCGGTAGAGCAATGACCCCCTCACTATTTTATCTAATAAATCTGTCAGATATTTGAGCACATTTTAATTTAACCTCTAAAGTAGCTTGGGTTGTCCCAAGGTCTGGCTATGAGTTAGGTCGATGTGTTTTTATATGACAAAAAAGTTGTCCTATTGAGAGTAGCTCTGCTTCTGACTACATTACAATGATTTAGAAAGTGGAAGGTTTCCAGTCTCAGACCATGTGATGCTCAAACATGGTTGGTTTTCTCCAGCTGCATCTCAAGACCACACTGTATCTAGCTAGCGTTTGAACTGCCATGCCATTTCTTCCACCACTGATATATTTATTCCTCCTTGAGAGCCAACATTTGTAAAAAAGGGTTTTTCATAGTCATACACAGGTGGCACTGTTTCTCTTTGAAAGACAGCTGAGATGGTGCTCTAATGATCTCAGCTCTTCAGCTATCATACATTTAGCAAATTTTAATTATATGTGCACATTTTATGTGTGCTTCATTCAAATGTTATTGAATTTCCATTGAATTTTTTTCAGATTGTTTACTTTTGTTAAACTTTGTACAGTATATTGTTCAGTTTTCTTGTCCACATTTATTCTTTAATCACACATTTAAATGTTTTACATGGAAATAAGTGTTGCTACTTTGTGAATTAATGGGATTACTTGACTTTCATAGTGTTAAGCATATTACTCTGAAGTACAGACTGTTCATTTGATATGTAGAGAAGCGTAATGTTTTACTGAAAAGTGGCTTTATTTGTTCTTTCTTACAACATGTCGCTGTAGCATCTTACTGTACATACAACAGTCACCCACAAATAATAAATAGTATTTAAGGTCATGTATATTTAATAGTTACAGCACCGGTAGTACATAGTGGATGTGATCATTTTAGATGTAAAAAAAAAAGGAAAAAAACAATTTCTTTGCTCGTAAGATTCTTAAATTGATTTTACAATGACTGATTTATGCATCCACAAGTTTTATTTTGTTTTTGATTCTCAAATCTAGAGAATCAACTTCACATGTAGTTAAAAAAACAAAACAAAAAACAAACTATCAAAAAGTAATTTTTTGCATTAATCTACACAATTTTTGGGCACCTGGGTATTTGTGTTTTTTATTCCTTTTACAGTACATACACAGCTCCTTGACAGAGGCTTTTTGCCTCTGCTGCCTATTTCCATATTTTACACTGTAAGCTTGTATGTTGAGGTAACACCTGTGATTTACATTAATGGGCCATGATACATGTACATTCACTTCAGAGACAGTCACTGTTGTTTTTTGGGTGTCATCTGCCAGAAGGATGTTAACAAAGTTAATGGGGGCATGGAAACAACATGTACAAAGTTTTTATACACAAAGGACTCATCATTTTCCAGTTGTTTGTAAGTCAAGTCTTGTTATGTGATACTGTAGTATTTGGAGCAATGCAGTTGTTCTCTTGGACTCTTCCGTGCCTCTGTCCACTTTATTTCTGGATGTCATCTTGATGTTTTTGTCTCTCAGTTGCTCTGGGATTCATTTCAATCCTGGGATGTTCCTTTATTCCTCTTAAAATATCACACATGTTGATGTTACTCTTTCCATCTTGTGATACATGTATTTAAATAAAGAGGACATTTTTGTGATCACTTATCACCCTTCCTCCTTGGGGTGGATGGCGTCAGGTTGCAGGATGTTTAATGGTTTTTGGGGTTGGAGGATTTTCCAGCGACTGATGCTCCCTGGCAGGCGGATGTATCACAGATTCCAGGAGGTCCCTGGTGCCCAGTCCTACCTACCCTGCCTGACTCTCCAGGCTCACCTGGATCTCCTGGAGATCCATCACGCCCATCTTTGACAATTCCAGGTACACCTGGAAGACCTGTGGACAGCATAAAGGGAATGAGCCTGCTGTTCTTTGAATGGTTTTGTAACAGACTTGTGTTTGAAGAACAGAACATTTTTAATTTTGCAAATTAAATATTATACCTTGTGGGACAGTCAGGAAATCTGTTATGATAGTTAATACCAATAGTACAAATGATACCACAGTAGACTTTTCTTACAGCAGATTTTCACAACTTTAAAAATGTTCTAGCCCCGTTCAGCACTAAGCACTAATTAGAGTGTATTGTATAAGGCCACATACCTTGGTATCCTTGGTCTCCAGTGGGCCCATCAATGGCTTTGCCATTGGATCCCTTATCACCTTGCTCACCAACATCACCTGTTGTAAAAACAGCATTTTAATAAATGGTGGAAAGTAACTAAGTGCATCTACTTAGTACTGTACTACTTGAGTATTTCCATTTTATGCCAAAAACAGTAATTAAGATTAAGATTTTCCATAAAAAATGTTATGATTAAACCAGTGACTCCCAACCTTGTTGGCTTGTTACTCCTTACAAAAAACATCAGTGTCTGGTTGGTGCCCCTTGTTGCATTTCGGATGTCTATGAGTTGTTAGCAGTTGATTCCTGACTGCTGATTTCCCCTCTGAACTTCTCAGATGGTTTCAGTTAAATAACTCTTCAAGGCCCAAAGAGGTGAAATGATCTAAAACGATTAGAGCTAACTTGTATCGCAGAGTTTTATATTTTTCCTACCCCATTAATCATCTCATGACCCCTCAGATTGATCTTGTGATCCTTTGGAGGGGGCCCGACCCCTAGGTTGGAAACCACTTGACTGATTTCATTTTTCATACCTCTGGGACCTGGGTCTCCAAGTTCTCCTGGCAGGCCTCTGTACCCTGGTGGTCCACGGGTACCTGGATGCCCAATAGAGCCAGCGACTCCTGGCTTTCCTGGAGACCCAGCAGGGCCGGGGCGGCCCACCATTCCAGGGGCCAGGGGTCTTCGAAGGTTAGCGGCCAGCTGTGCAATCTGATCTGCGCATGACAGGAAACACCAGAAGGTCAATTCCCTGCTTACCTTTTATTCAACACTGGAGTGGCAGACTACAGACAGAGATTAATTAGGATTTCTCACCATCGATCATTGAACCACACAGCTCTCTGATGTGCTGCTCACTTGTCAGTTTACCCTGAACCACAAGTAAATAAGACATTTTTAAAGTGTAACTCATTCAGGCAGTTTATTGGGAAACAGCATTTAATATACTTCCATCAGTCACAAGCTGTAAACACTTGTGTACAGATAAAAAAAACACTTACTGGTACACCTGTCTTTCCTGCAATTCCAGGCTGACCCTGCTCCCCTTGGAAGCCCATTAGTCCTTGTTTTCCTGGGAGCCCTCTTGCCCCAAGCTCTCCTTGTGGACCTGTCACGCCCTTAGGTCCCAGTTCACCCTGCTTCCCCGGCTACAATCAACAAGAATTATCCGTTAAATAACTCATTATATTTAGGAAAAATTAAGAAATCAATTTCTTCCAAACTGGAGCTAAAAACACACATAAGCCTCTGATTGGATCGTTGACTAAACACCAACCAAGGAGCAAATTGGGTCTGTTGAGACAATGCGGGGGCGGATTCATATGGCGTCTTGTTGCTTGATAATTACTCCAACGAGCACAGCAAACAGTAAATGAGACTATGAGAGCGAGGCTCATCAGTACTGTGTCTCTAATTACATTAATTGTGCTGCAGCTTAATGTGACTCGTCTCTCCCTTGTGGCGATGGCAGCGAACAGGCCAATAAAGCGAAAGCAGCAGTACCTATCTCTAATTAATCCTATTAAACCTGGAATGTGAAGCAGAATCATGTGCAATGAGTCTGACAAGTGGGCAACAGCTCAGAGCTAGGCACCAGTGTTTAATGTTTTGTGAGGGAGTTTGGAACAAACTTGTTCTGCTAATTACACCCACACACAACATCTGATCTAACTATGTTCTGTGCTACTAGACGGACATCTACTGTATTTAGCGGGTCCATGTAGAGGTAGGACACACAAGTAACAAAATGTTAATGAAAAGATTGATGTAGCTCACCTGTCCTTTTTGTCCAACTGGGCCAAAAGGACCCTGAAAATAAGGACACATTTTTATTTAAACATAAGTGAAAACTATGATTTGGAATTACAGAATGTTACAAACAATCAATCATTCAAACTTCATTTGTATAGCATATACAGGTTCACAGGTTTCATACAGGTTAGTGCAATTGGAAGATATGAATAAGTGATATAATAAATCCAATAAAATAGATAAAAGTCAATAAAACATAAAATGGACAACAAAAGTACAATACAATACAATAAATAATTAAATAAAATTTAAATAATGGCCATAAAACATTCTAATCCTTTTGATTAGAAGACAAAAAAAAAAGGTAGGTTTCACACTTTACATTTGAAGATATCAACACTTTTTGCTGCTCTCAGATCCTCGTGCAGACTGTTCAGGGCTGGTGCCAGACCATGAAGTGCTTTATGAACAAGTAAAAGAATTTAAAATCTATACGAAAGATTTTAAAATAGGTGTAATGTGTTTTCACCTACTGGTCCTAGTCGGCATCGGGTATCAGCATTCTGGATCAATTGTATAACTAATTACTGCTAACAAAGTAATGAGTCTCTAGAGTCACTAATACTGCATGCAATTGGATTCTTATCGAACAGTGAAAATTGAGAAAATACTTACAGGTTCTCCATTCTCTCCTGGTAAACCATCACTTCCTGCCACACCCTAGAGAGACAACGTAAGATCTGAATTATTTGATTAAATCTTACAACTCCAGTTTGATTTTTTGTATGTGTTTTCTCTTCGTTTGAACAATGACACCTGACTAAGAAAATTCTATAATCTCTTCGGCCGATAAAACAGTTTCAGCATCATAACTGAGGGAAAAGAAACACATTATGGATGTTTTTCTTCCTCAAATGTTCCTGAAAAGGAACTCAGTGGAGGTCATATTTAAGCTTGACCATCGTGAAATATTTACCATGTCTCCTTTGGCTCCAGAAGCTCCACCTGGACCCTATAGGGTTGAAAAAGGAGAGAGAGAAAGAGAATAAATGAGAGCAATGTAGAGACATTTTGTGGATGGCTGGCTGTGGCAGAAGGAAGGGGGGATGAAGGGAAGTGAGGTGGGCTAGATGAGGGGAACCAGGAGTGGCATAAAGACCGGCTTTGTTCTGTCCTCACATTCTGAACAGGAGGCCTTTTTGTGTGTGTGATCTCTCTCCTGCCTGCAGTTTGAGTTTATACCACTAAGACTGAGGTGGGACAACCTGGTTATTGACATACAGTGCTGTACCCTCCCATGAGTGCAGCTGGATAGTTACATATCTCTGCTCTGTCTGTGTTTGTGTGGAGATATGCTGGTGTGCAAAGACATTTAGTAAAGTTTAATGTTTTTAATTTGGCCCTTAATGAAGATTTCTTTAGTTTGGGGGGCTTTCACTTGTTTTTTTTACATACTGTATTAAAGCTAGAACGGTTAGTCAATTAATTGATTCGTTGATCATTGATCTGAAAATGAATGAATTAATGATTTTTTAAGAAAATATGCCAAAATTATCTGTTTCCAGCTTCTCTAATCTGAGTATTTTCTTGTTTTCTTAGTCTACTATGATAGTAAACTGAATATCTTTCTGTTTTCGGACAAAACCAGACATTTTAGGACTTACATTTTATTTGATTAATTTCAGTTAATATTCAGTCAATAGTTATTTAACAAATGATTAATCAATGAATCGAGAAAACAACTGGTAGATTAATCGATAATAATATTTTAATAAAGTTAAGCAGCCCTATACTTTATCAGGGATTACACTTGATGACGTTAAGCCCCGGGACGCATTTAATATTGTCACACACGTCAAACTCACCCTTTCACCAAACTCTCCACGAATTCCTGTTGGACCTGGAAGACCTGGATCTCCCAAGGCTCCTTTTACCCCCTGCAGTGCATGACACACACAGCCAGTGAGTTGACTCATAACTGAAAAAAAAAACCTGAAAGTGATTGGTGATGTCATGCAACTGACCTGGAAGCCTTTCACTCCCTGAGGCCCAGCGTTGCCCACTGGTCCAATACCTCCCTGTTGGAAACAGACATTGTCATGTAATCTTACTAGGAAGAGCATACAATAGTAAAACAAACAGAAAACAAAAAGATGTTTTTTCTTGCTAACATTTCAGAGAAGAAAAACTAAAAAACATGGCCATGCTGGTTTTGTGAAGTGTGATTCATTATGCAGTGTGCGAGAGAAGTGTGTTAATTCCTATGCTGTTTTATCCTTTTTTTCCTCGCCGCAGGGTCTGATGTGAAAAACAAAGACCTCTCTGTTTATGAATTCCTCCTTTATGAATACCTGCTCTCATCACTGGCCCTTCATTATTAACGAACTCCACCTTAACAAGCCACTGAATCAGCCGCAATACTCTTAGTACTTTTGTAGCAGAATATCATTAACTTCAAAGGGGAGTAGTTTATTATCCTGCTATTCCAGTTTGATCTCAATGTGAACAAATTCATGCTGTATGCTGCTATGCATTCTGATCTTTTAAGATGGGTACATTAATTCCATTTCTATTTCATGTCATTATGCATTCAAATATCCACACTGGCTATTAGAACAATATACTTTAAAGTGTTGGAGTCTAAATTCTGCAAATTGGTTAAATTCAACACATGACCATCTGTGCAGCAGAAAGTCTAAGCATTTGGCTTCTAAATGGAGCAAAGATTATTTTTAAATGTCCTGTAATAGATGCTTTTGAAGCTTTTATAGCTGTGCAGCAATTTGACAACAGTTACATGTACATGTTGCCTTAGTTTATAGAGAAGCATTAACTTACAGCCACTCCTCTGGGTCCTGCTATCCCCCGCTCTCCTGGGACTCCAATGTCACCCTGAGGGAGGAGACGAAAGATGGCGTGGACAAGTCAGGAAGGTTTCGCGTCCAGACGCAACATTGTTAGTTCCATGTGGGGTTAAAGTGACATGTCAGAGACGCTGTGACCCAGTAATACCCCCCCCCCCCAAAAGCCCATCAGATACATACAGGAATACCTGGCTCTCCAGAGGGCCCCGTCTCCCCGGCCTTCCCCGGATCACCCTGGTGTAAAAGAAGGGAGAAGATAAAAGCTGTCCTCCATGGCCGTAATCTTTAAGGTTACAGTCTGTTTCTATTTTGTTGTAATACTCACAACTTCGCCTTTAGATCCCTTTGCACCAGCCTTTCCTTGTAGACCCTGGAATGGAAAATACCTAACAATGACATCACTGAGAGAGTTTCCGCATACACACACCATTTCCACTAATCACAAACAGTGCTTAGGACTGACTTTGTGAAAATGAATGTGCAGAATGGTGCTAAGAGTGGGTATTACAATCAAACTGCTACTTAGACTGGAGAATCAAGGTAATGAAGGATTTAAATAATATCCTTTATTATCAGTTAGACAGGAAACACCCAAGTCTATTTCAGAATACTTACAGGAAGGCCGTTTGGTCCTTTCTCTCCAACTACCCCATGGCGTCCAGCATCACCCTGTCAACACAGACAACACTGTGATATCAGCTTTACTCAGGCCGTGGACTCACGGCTAATTTAAGCCCAGAGCATGCAGAAAGAAAAGGTGCAACTTACCTTCTCGCCATCTAATCCTGGTGTACCGTCTTTGCCATCTCTGCCAGGAATACCCTGTAAAAGACACCACATATGATCCTCACATGGTTCTGAAGGTGATGTATGTTAAAAATGTATTTTTTTTTAGATATGCACTTACAGGCTCCCCTTTGTGTCCTGCTCCCCCAGGACCTCCTTTGGGACCAATTTTACCCTTTTGAAAGACACACCAGGGCGTTATTTATACATCGTATATGTACTTGTGAAACTAATAGTCACAAATCAAAGTCTTTTGCTTACAATTTCTCCTTTGGGTCCTTTGAATCCCTGTGGTCCTCTTTCTCCAGCATCACCCTGAAGACATCAGATGAAACACACGCAGCTATTTATTGATGGGACCAGCCGTCTATTCTGGCTGTGAACTACTACCAAACACTGTTTTCTTTTCAAGTGTGTTACAAAGAGAGACTCACTGTCTTTCCTATGATGCCGGCGATGCCAGGTTTGCCTCTGAAACCAGGCAGGCCCTAGAGACAAACAGAGTGGGAGGTCAAAGGAAACATACTGTAAGCACACAAACTGAAATGTCTGCATTTTGAGTGATAAGAAGCTGAACAAGGAAGGAGTGATCATGTTCTAAAAGTAGCTTACTCTGTCTCCTACAGATCCCATTGGGCCTGGTAAACCTCTGAGACCACGTGGGCCCTGAAACACAGCATTAGAGCATTGTGAATGATCTTTAAACCATTGCCTGGATAGGCTGTATGAAATATGCTAATGGCCAAAAACACATGTTTAGGTAACAAGTGAAAATTAACGTTAGAACAGGAAAAATAACTGAAGTTCTGAATAATCTTTATGTAACTCACCTGCAGACCCACAGTCCCAGGAAGACCTGGTGGGCCAGGTGGACCAGCATCACCCTAGAGACAGAACAGGACACTTAGGACGGCAACAAAACATCAAATCACAGAAAGACGAGCACTTGTACTCAATAAAACCAATATTTTGCACATAAGAGGTTCATTCTATTCTGTCACCTCATTAGCCACATTATATCACTGACAGCAGCCAAATACCTATTTCACATACTAAACTCACCTTCTCTCCATCTTTTCCAGGCTCTCCCTTGTCTCCTTTATGCCCTGTGTGACCCTACAGGAGCACAAATACACAGAGTTGAATGCAGACATGAGGAAATGCACTGTGAAGTTGCAGGGTGACATGAGTTGTGTATATTCCCACAGACATATTGAGCAGCATATAACTCAAACCAATTTTACAAAAAAAGAACCGTGACAGAAACTAAATTTACCTTGAATCCTGGCATCCCAGGAGGACCAGAGGGACCAGGGGGGCAGATTGCAGGACACTGCAGAGGACAGAGACAAAACACTGAGGACTCTACACTCACTGTGTGCATTGGACACATCTTCAGTTTACGCTGCTCTCACAGGTGCATGACTGAACACTTACCAGAAGGTCACCGCTGAGATCATGAAGAGTACCAGGAAGACCCTGACAGAAGGAGAAGTGACAACACACAGCACATTAAGAGATGTTATATTAATGTTAATGTTAATACACTCATCTGACTTCACAGACATTCAACAAGAGCTCCACTGGGTGGCCGTGGAAAAATACAGTGTATTTGTGTTTGTAACTGGCGAGGTAACTTACTGGTGGTCCATCAGGGCCAGCAGGTCCAGGAAGTCCTGGAAGACCCTCAGCACCCTGAGAAACAGATAGATAGCACCAAGATTAGTAGCATCTTCAGCATCAGCAGTTTAAAATAAGTGATAGATTTTTAGATTTATTCTTGATTGTATCAAAGTTAGAGTGAATCTGCAACATCTCAGCTAAATTAAGGCATCTGGTCACAGTTACTACAATAAGTCGTGGTTGTCCCTGAGAAAAGAGTAACACTAACCAAGTCCCCCTCACTCAAAAAAAAAGAAAGTGATTTGCATATTGTCACTTCACTTGGATGTTTGACCTTCATTGTGCAGAGTTTGACACTTGATGACTGCTTTCAAATGACTATGGAAGGTGGAAAATGTCTCTGTGCTCACCTTAAATCCGAGTTTAAGACGTGTACCAACGAGCATGATTTGCAGCTTAAACAAGTGTGATGTGGAAACTTCAGACCTCCAGCACACATAAACTGAGACATTTCAGTGAAGTAGGAGACAGAATTTTTAACAAGGGAATATAACGTTTTTGTGGACAACCATATCCACTATTCTGATCTGTCTTAAAACGTGTGGATCAACTCAAATTACAACTCATCTAAAGGTGGTAAAAAGCAGATGTTTAATAATCTCTGTAGACACATTAGCTTGACAACAATCCTCATACTGATCCGAACTATATTTTTAATGCTAACCCCAACCAGCCCGAGACAATAAAATATCTTCTCACTGCTGCTAACAATACTGTAGGGCCTACTGAATCTGAGTGAGCTTTTAATTACACATAAGCCCAGTATGAGCACTGGATAATCCAAATAAAGTGTGACCCAGTAGAAACACTAGGCCAGTCCACATACTAAAGTGCCCTTCCTCTCCAGTGGTTATTCTTATCCTCCTGCTCCTGCTATATTATATAGGAATTTAGGGCAGTGTTGTACTGGTTGATTTCAGCAGAGCTGTGAGTTAAAAAAAAAAGACTGCTGGATCTCAATCAGTATCAGCTTTACTGTTTCTGCTGCAGAGGCTCGTGTATGAATTTCACTGCCTTTCTCTATTTAGCCAAAGAAATTAACTGGATGATAATTTGACAGTTTTTGGTGGCCAACTGGGTACTGAATCAAGCATAGATTAAAATAGAAGCGATAACAAGAATGATTTGACTGTCTCATTCCAAATCAGAGGATGTAACTCCTCCATGAGGATGACAGGAAGTGTAATTGGGGCGATCAGACAGATACTCACCGCTGCACCCTGGGGTCCAACTCCACCTGGCAAGCCATTGGTTCCAGGTAGTCCCTGGAAACAAAAGACACTGGGTGTGTGCAAGATATCACAGTACATGTGTAGATGTAGCACACAATCAGGTTCTACAACATTGTGTAACATGCTGACAAGGATGCTGACAAACTATAGTGATATGTAAAAATGATGCAAATATTTCACAATGTCTGTCTTTCTGCACATAAGAATGATATAAAAAAGACAGTGCTGTGTACTCACTGGAGCGCCTGGTCTCCCTCTGCCCTACGGAAGACACAGGAAGGCAAATTAAGTCACAAACACCGAGGGGATGATTAGATTTACTCACAACATCAATATCCACCACGAGATGTATTACTGCATTAGATCTGCTTTGAACGTTTGTCCCAGGTTGTTGCTGTGAGGTGGATATGCACGTTTGCTGTCCAGTTAGATCCGAGCAAACTATAATCTGAGTATTCCTGAGACAATATGTGACACTGCCGCTTTCAAAAGCGTGACCTGAGGGTAACCTAAGTCTGATTAGAGCCGAGTTATAGCCCTGATTTTACAGGAGCAGAATGACAGAACTTAATTCTCTTAGCATGAAATTATCCAATGCAGTCAGAAAAGGAGTAACTGCCTTTGGTCCAGTGACTGGTGTAGGGATAAGATGGTATATATGGCAAAGCATCAAGGAAAGAGAAGTCTTCTAGGCTAATATGGTCAATGAAACAGTGGTCAGAGTGAAGTGGTTACACACCAGAAGACTGCTGTGTACCTGTGTGATGTTTCTTAGGTGCTACATAGTATGTGGGGGTACTTACAGGAGATCCAGGTGGCCCAGGAGGTCCAGATTCACCCTGTGGAGAGCAATCAACACAATCAACCTCTAGGGCATCATCGTAAACAGTGCAAAAGAAATCTTGAGACCTACGTATGAACCCTTTGAACATAATGCTTATCCATGTGCGGACATAATAGATTTTTTTCTTTTTTTCTCATAGTTATCTGAAATTTTGGGCTTGTTAATTTAAAAAAAAGTGTACAATAATGAGCAGCTCTGTCTCTTTTTATTTTGTAGAGCAAAATAAAAGAGTGTTTACAATTCAAACTATATTAACTGATTCAAATTTAAACCTTGCTCTGCATGGTTTTAGCCTACTAATGGGGACTGCCATTCAACAGCTTTTTTAAGTTATTGTAAGGATGGTTACTATAAGGCTTTGTGTACGAATGTGTAAGTGTGTGTGGTGCTTGACACAATTTCTAGTCGCATTCCAGCTAGACACAATAAGTGACAAGGAGTGACTTCATTTTATATCCTACAAATACCTTCAAAAAAGGTGTCGTCAGTGTTTCCTCTCAGCCTCTACTGTTGATGATTAATAAAGATGCCACAAAAACACTATTAAAATTTTTTTAAAAAGGAAATGAATCTGATATGTGGTAATAGACTTTTCTGCTGTAGATCATGAGACTGTTGACATAACTGTAGTCATTAAAGTTACTTAGAGCAGAAAATGTCTCTATCTTGGCAATTATTGCGATCAATAAAAACAACTTTATTTTCATTAATTGCATATGTAGTTTGGTTATCTGTATAATCCCCAAATAATTCATAAACTTAGTATTGTTAGCTGTGGATGACACAATGACAAGTATTTTTGGTCTGAGATACTTGTTCCATGTATGTCTTCCTCTTTCCTTCACTAACTTCCGTTTGTTTACATGTTTCATCCACTCCTACAAACTAGTTCCATGAATAAAAGATCAAATTGTGGTTTCCGGTGATGCCCCCTCTTGTTTCCTTGCTAATCTTGCATGATAATTTCTCCTCCTCCTTCTCGAACTCTTTGTTTACCTCCCTCGCAGCTGTATTTGTGATGTCTGAGAGGGCCAAAGACTCCAAATAAACAGGCCTAACGCAGTGATGTTACTTATTTACTTACTTGCATTCCTCAGTCTGCAAACTAGACAACAGGGTATACTGGCACACAAATCATAGACAAACAGATGTGAGGTAGCTGAAAATTACCTATGAATATAATACTAAGCCTAAAATGAGAGAAAAATCTGTATTGTGAAAATGAACAGTCATTATTACTGTCAGCTGATTACTGTGTATCTGGTTTAGTGAGCTAATATACTGCTGTACACTAGCTTTTGTTCCGTCTCAGACTCCACCAGTTTGATCCTGTTTGTCTTTGCACGACTCTTCAGCACTATGAACCAGCCATGACAGTGTAGTAATCCGAGTAATTAGGGACATTGGTTGGAGCAAGCTTCCTCATTAGGTTGTCTAATTAGTTGAATTGCCGAAGGGTGGGGGGGACAGTGAATTTGCAGCCTCACAGCGGAGGTCCCTCAGTCTTTATTCTTCCATATCTTATATTCAACGTGGGAAGTAAAAGTCTTCCTCTTTAATCATAAGATGTAGCAGTGTAGATGTAGTTTGATGCCACATGTGTTGTAATCATGCCTTCTCTTGTATCTCTCTGAGGATAATACCTGTTTCCCTCGGCATCGGATCAACAGATCATCGTCCCCTACAGTCTCACAGATTGGTGGGAAACAGTATGCATTCCGGGCCGGATTAGGGAAGCAGCAGGAATAAAGCCGATTCTGATCGCTCATTAAAAATATTCCCACTAAGAGGCTGAGCCGGCTTGACAAATCCGGGTTGACAGAGGAAACACGGGCCCTGTCCCTGTTAGACCCACCTGAAGAACTCCACCCAATTAACATGCACATGTTTTTGCATACAAATGTGTTTGTGTGTTTTGCTAGTGGCTGGGGGGGGGCAGTCTGAAGTAGAGAAGGTGATCAAATTCAATTGGGTGCATCTTTAAGCAGATCCCAGAAAGCTCAAAAGACTAAGACACACTTACTCCATCCCCTGGGGGCCCATCCTTCCCAGCGGGACCATCAGGACCTGTCAAACCCTGAGGAGAAAGTACATCATTGCTTCATGCTCTGCTGTTATTTTAAACATTGTCAATAATAATAATCATTTAAATTTCACAGCAGGAACTCTGTTTAGGCACTGATTCCTGACAAAGGTGGTGTGTTGATGTTAGTCTAAGAATTGTCTGTGCGTGTTTATCGGACACTTACGTCCACCCCTGGAAGGCCTGGCAGGCCTGGTTTTCCTGGTAAGCCTGATATTCCTGCTTTCCCTTTTGGACCCTACACAGACAAGAGATTTATGAAGTAGTGTACAAGAAATCAATTAGCTAGCCAAATGAACAATTGATTTCTACTTATTTTATCTGAACATCATGAAATGTAACCAAAACAAAACAAAACAAAACAAACACTGTTTAACCTTGTAAAATAGTTTTTTTGGGGAGTTTTTCCTTAACCAGGTCGAGGGTTTAAGGATAGAGAGTACTGTCCAGACTGTAAAGGCCTTTGAGACAAATTTGTGATTTTGGGATATATAAGAGACTGTACAGAAATTATAGTTAATAGTTCCAAAAATATTTACAAAAATATACTTTCAATTGCGCCATGGTTCATTAAGATGTACTTTGTAGAGGACAACAGTTCTGTCTCTGTATCAGGGTGTATCTGGGTTTAATTAATGTGTACATCGGCAGGGCACATTAGAAGTTACATTAAGACTTTAAGGTTTAAAATTGGAGTACACGGTTAAACAAGTTGTAACACTGTTATATTATTTTGACATGTTGTGGGAAGGGTGTTCTTTTTTTAAGTCAAGAGGAGGGTTCAAAGAAAACATTTGTAACACTCGCGAGGGCCTTGCTTTTTTACAAAGTGTTCTGCCCCCCATCACCAGCCCACTAATTTTCACACAGTCCCTAAATAAAACTGACTTAACTTGTTGGAATACTTACTGATTTCCCTGGCAGTCCAGCAGGTCCAGGGTTACCCTGTTAATGAGAAAGAAAAAATAAGCAATATAGCCCGACAAAAACATGCATCTTATTCATTTTGTTGTTCATTTGTTGTACGCTGCCACACCAGGCCCAAATACTTCCAGTGACCACAGTCTTGTCAGAGTTCTTGATTTAAATTCTTCAATAACTTGGTGTAATACCAAAAACAGAAATATTAAAGTGACTGAAGCAGTGAGTCTCTGGCCTGCTTCAGTATATAGGATATAATGTTTAGCTTCTGCAGTGGGGAAGAACAAACACTACTAAACTGACCCGATGATGACTGGTCACATGATAAACGCTTCAGTTTGGTTTGTACAGTGGGGGCTGAAGGTGCAGGGAGGAGGTGTGAGGTGAAACTCTAGATGGTCTCACAGGGTTGGGGAATGCATGAATGGGCCCTCTGTCTGCCTAAACTTTACTGGAGTCACAAAAATAATCGCAACTAAAAAAATAGATTTCCTGACATGGATATCCAACATTTACCAACATTTTTTCACATTTTTGTCATTGACAAAAATCAAAGACATATAAAGGAAATATAAATTTAAAGGGGCTAATGAAGTATGTCACCATGTTACCAAAGTTTTTCTTTTTACTTGGCTTTCCCATAATCTATTTTCCTCTTATAACTTGTGCAAATAAACTCTCATCACATGAAATTTTACTCATGTTTTAACCATAACATCATATCCTACATACCAACTAAACCCCTTAAACAGTAACAAGTCTGCTGGCTTAAATTTCAGTGGATTGTTCTTGTATTAGTCCACATTTATTGACAAGATACAATAAAGGAAATCCACACATATCAGACTGACTGATACTATACTGTACGAGTTAATATGGCCAACTAAAGAAGAAGTACAAGCCATTTAATTTAAGATACTTTTTCACCCACAGCACTCCATTTAGTAGACACAGGTTTAAACCCTGCCTACCTGACATCTATGATTATGATTTCATACTTGTAGGAGGAGCTTTGGGAGGAGTCAATGTGATAAAAACCAACATCTAGAAACATTTCAGCCACATTTATGCACAAAGAAAACACTGTCTACCAAAGGTAACTCAGTGGGAATTCGATTTTGAACATGAAAAAGATGTGAAGGCATTGAGCTATCCACTGAACACACTATCACTGTTGAGGCTGTGGCACAAATGTAAAAATATTATTCTAATTTTTGGTGATATTGACCTGCAGCTTGACACCCCATTTTTCTTAAAAGATGAGAGAAATAAATCTGTTAATTACTCACAGAAAGGAAAACTCTACTACTCACTGGAGTTAGTTAAATCTAAAATGGGCAAAGGTTAGAAGGCACATTATATTTAAGTAAAGAAACTGCTGGTCAGCTCACATCAGTGCCATCCCTTCCCAGTGGCCCTGGGGGTCCTGGTGGCCCAGGAGGTCCTCTGGGGCCCGGCCTCTGCAACATAAAATTCATCAAAATCAGGCATTTCTCCCTGAGTGAGCATCCACTATTCCTTCGACACCACAAATACTGTATATACTGCACATGTAGGTTGAATACAGAAAGTGATAAATGTTTCAACACCAACAGGCATCAACAATACGATAATCTATACGAAAATTAGCAAAATTCTACTCAAGACAATATTAACAAAATTAAATATTCAGCCTAATTCTGAAAACTGTGGTGCAAACAGGGGCGCGTGAAGACGCTTTAAATACCCCCAAATACGCACAGGAGGAAGGCTAAACTAGATATGAAAACACAAATAAATCAGTAGTTCGCGGGTCATCTAAATAAAATAAACTGATTTCACTGAGGACTGTTAAAATGAGCTCCTGAGTTCGACTCAGCCAGGGAGCCTGAATGAACAGAGGCGGCATTGTGCGCTGTGGCACTGATCTCCAATCCGTGCATTCCACAGGTTCAGGGAAAACATAACCCCAACTTCACCAAATAGTGCGAAAGGCACAGCCACCTGCACACAACCAGGCTGACACGGGAGAGTAAAAATAGGCCTACAGAACCAGAGAGACAAAACGCCACCCACGTTCAGTCAATGATAATTGTACGAGAGGAATAAAGAGCATTTGAGTGGAAAAATATTCAGAGAAAGCATCAGATTTTAGAGTGGTGAGCATGCAGGTCAGGCCTAAAGCAGATGTAATAGGGAGCGACACAACACAAGGGATAGCCTTTATTATCAGTAGGTGGATCCGCAGGTCACTATTAACTTTTTGCAATAGCCTAAGTTAGGAATATAAATCAAACGCTACCAGCAAAAACACACACATCCCCATAAAGACAGGATGCAGGCGGCTAAGTGAGAGGAGGGATGCGGGACTTGATAACCCTTACCTGGGCTGAGGATGATGTCAAAAGCTGGCACAGTAAGAGCGCCCAAAGAGCAGAGAACACCGCCATGGCTCCCCGCTCGCCCTCACAAACCAGAGTTTATGCGGAAAAGGTCAAATCCCCGGTTCCCGGTCCTCTCTCGCTCCCCCCCAGCGTCCGCAGCTTTCCTTCACCTCACGGCGCACGGCTCCTGAATGGCTTCCTCTTTGGTTCCAGATAAACCCGAGCCTCCAGCCGAAGGGGCTGAACTCAATCTGGCGCACCGCACACAGGGGCGAGGGGGGTGAGGAGGAGTGAGGGAGGCAGGCAGAAAGCAAGAGGGGAAACAATTTCGGACACCAAAAAAGTGGGCTGAGCTAAAAATATGCGGGGGTGCGTGCTATGACCAATTAGAAACTGACCTAAAACACAAATCTTCCATGTCTGCAAGGGAAAAAACCCTGTAGAGTTCTTTAAGGGTTCTTTAGTGGTATCATGATATTAATCAGCATGAAATAGTAAAAACTGCACGAGTGACAGGCCTTTCTTTAATGTCACACTGGCTTCTTCAGTCTGACAATGTGTTGTAGGGGCCCCTTAAAGCACCAGGAACCCTCTTCAGTATGTAGCACCATTTCAGCACGAACTATTTTTTGCAGCAGTGTAGAGTGGGATGGAGGAAAAGTATGGCTGTATCTCAAGTTCTGTAGTGATGCTTATTGATTCCCTGTCTGTCCCCAGACTAGAATTAGTCTTAATCTGCAAATTATTTTCAGTTTGGTCTATAAAATGTCAGAAAATACTGAAAAATCTAAATTTATTTCATAATTGCCCAAGATGATGTCTTCAAAACTTCTTGTTTTGTCTGCTAAAGAGTCCAAAACCCAAAGATAGTCAGTTTACTGTCACGTATGACAAAAATAAAAGCAACATCTCGCAATTTAGCTATAGGTATTTGTGCTTGAATATTCCATTAGGCCTATCAAAATACTTGCCGATTAATGACTTATTGTTTCAGCACTACCCCAGACAGAGCACGTCATCATACTGTGGGACACAAATGCAAATATCTTCACCAGAAGAATCTACATAAAAGAGGAATAGCTTACATTATTAAACCACCACAGTCAAAATGGAGATTAAAAAAAGCACAGAAATGACTCAAAAAGCAATTATCCACTTCCTTTGTCATGGAGGACAAGCATAATCTGAGCACTACTCTTGATCTTAACTCAAAATAAGTCAACAAAAAGTGTTAAACATTATATTTATAATGTTCTAAACAGGGAATGGGTAGATCTATAGATATTGCATTGTCCATGTCAGCCTATAACAAACAATTATTATATATATATATATATATATATATACACATATATATACATATATACATATACATACAGTTGTGAACATTAGTTTACATACACTCATCGTGGACATGAATGTCATGGCAATATTGGGCTTTCA
>LKNJ01006071.1:0-12770 GCA_002120245.1 Maccullochella peelii | reverse complement strand
CAACATACATCTGTAATAGAAGAAAACCCCAAGAATTTGGTGCACAAGTTTTAATTCATGTTGTGTTTTCTACAGTCAACACAGGGTCAAATTTATACATACAGGGTCAAAAATATACATACAGGACACCTAATATTTGGTTGAATGCCCCTTAGCAAGTTTGACCATGAGCAGACGCTTTTGGTAGCCATCAANTGATGTCTTTGAACTGTTATTTTTCTGGGGCAGAATGATGGTACAACATACATCTTTAATAGAAGAAAACCCCAAGAATTTGGTGCACAAGTTTTAATTCATGTTGTGTTTTCTACAATCAACACAGGGTCAAATTTATACATACAGGGTCAAAAATATACATACAGCCACTTAGATTATTCATTCTGTGGCGCTGAAAGTTCCGAAGTATCTTTTAATTTGCCACGCCCATGGCCTCTTAACTTCCTGTTAGTGATCATGATTGACTACAGCTGGTAGCTTCTCTGCACCAACATAAAAAGGATTTGTTTGACAGCACTCATTGGATTGACCAACACAGTACAATGGGAAAGTCCAAGGAGCTCAGTGCAGATCTGAGGAGGATGGTAGATTTACACAAGTCAGGAATGTCTCTTGGAGCCATTTCTAAACAACTGCAGATTCCAAGATCATCAATTCAAACAATTGTACGTAAGTACAAGTTATTGGGAGGTGTAGCCACTTTGCCAAGGTCTGAAAGAAGACCCCAACTGTCACCCTCAGCTGAGAGGAAATTGGTTCGGATGGTCAGGAACAACCCAGGAACTACTACATCGCCATGGATTGAAAGGCTGCCGTCCAAGAAAGTAACCCCTACTCCAAAATTGACACCTTCAAGCTCGACTAAAGTTTGCAGTTGACCACACGGACAAAGAAAAAGCCTTCTGGAGGAAAGTTTTATGGTCAGATGAGACAAAAATTGAGCTGTTTAGCCACAACGACCAGAGGTATGTTTGGAGGAGTAAAGGTGAGGCATTCAACTCCAAGAACACTATACCAATTGTTAAGCATGGTGGTGGTAGCATCATGTTCTGGGGCTGTTTTGCTGCTAGTGGAACTGGTGCATTGCACAAAGTGGATGGAAGAAGGAAGACTACCTCAGAATTTTTCAGCATAATATCAAACCATCGATAGATGATTGAAACTTGGACACAATTGGGTGTTCCAACAGGACAATGACCCCAAACACACATCAAAGCTGGTTGTGGAATGGATAAAGCAGGCCAACATTAACCTTTTGGAATGGCTTTCCCAAAGTCCTGACCTCAACCCTATTGAAAATTTGTGGACCATGCTTAAAAGTCGGGTTTGTGCCAGGAAACCAACTAATTTAACTCTACCAATTCTGCCAAGAAGAGTGGTCAAATATCCAACCAGACTTCTGCCAGAAACTTGTTGATGGCTACCAAAAGCGTCTGCTCATGGTCAAACTTGCTAAGGGGCATTCAACCAAATATTAGGTGTGCTGTATGTATAAATTTGACCCTGTGTTGATTGTAGAAAACATAACATGAATTAAAACTTGTGCACCAAATTCTTGGGGTTTTCTTCTATTAAAGATGTATGTTGTACCATCATTCTGCCCCAGAAAAATAACAGTTAAAAGACATCACTGAAAGCCCAATATTTCCATGACATTCATGTCCACGATGAGTGTATGTAAACTAATGTTCACAACTGTGTGTCTGTCTATATAATCTATCTCAATCATGTCACTTCACTGAGGCTCAAGCCTGTTTGCTGATTTAAAAAAGACCAGCCTGATATTTCTGGCTATAGGCTGCTGCACTGTGAAATAAAAGAAACAACCCAGGAGCAAAAGCTGACATCTACCACAGTGTTACCCAGAGAATTGCAATTTCATAAACTATAATGGGACTCAGACTTTGGCTAAACACAGATTCATTTAATAAAAGCATCAAAAAATAGTACAACTTTATTCTGTTTCGTCAACAGCCAGATATTTAGTGAAGAAGAAGAATTCCAACACTTTTGTAAATTTATTACCATTTCATTGTGTAAAACATAACTTCAACAATTAATAGTGAAAATTAAGTGCAAATATAAAAAGATGCATCGATATAATCACCCTGGCTTGTAAATTTTCATGGACTGCACCCATGTCAAATTAACATACAGCTGACTTTAAATTAGAGCCAAAGCTTCATCAGTTCGGCCGAGAAGACACATTTTGTACAATCAACCAGTCTTATCACATTTTTGGCAAGGCTTACAGTTGTTCTACTTCCAAAATCTGCATGTAAACATACAGATTGTGCAACATTACTGAGATATAACTTAAATGACATTCAGTCTTAAATCCATTTGAACAGCAGGGTCCAGCAGAAACACAAACCAGTACAGAAGATTTTTACTCGCACAAAAACAGCCCAAGAAAAAAATTAAAAAGCTCTTCCAATTAATTACTTTTCAGTGCAAAAAAAAAAAGGTTAAATTGTGAAAATATTATGGTGTTAAAAAAAACTAGAACCATCATTTCACTGATATACATAAATTATAGTGCTGTCTGGTAATCTATATTTTTCATATTGTTCACAAATCCAATGAAAAGACTCACCACTCATCCCACTCACAAGTATTGTCTCTGTATCCAAAGCCAGATATATAAAGCACACCAGTGAGCCACGCTGTCGCACTGGCTGACATGTTCCTTCACTACAATAAACACAGGCACTGCGGTTTATTTTGATTCAGTCCCACACACAGTGTCCTGCTGCTGTAAATACTCCAAATCCCCGGCTGAAAATAGTCCCCCCCCAAAAAACATACTCCTGTACAATAAACCAATTAACTGCTGTGAAACTATTTTGCCTTTTTAGCCACTTTATAGTCGTGACCCGTTTTTAAAGATTCACGTCTTCAATAAGAGCCAAAGTCCTCGGAGCTGGGAGCCACAGACAGGCTAGGGAAGTCAGAAAGTATTCTAACGCACTGTTGGTTTTCGGGAGACTCAATGGACAGCTACGACCTGCAAGGCACTGTCCCTAGCAAGCTAATAATGCTAGCATGCTTACTGTCGGCTGACAGCTATTAGCTGTGCGAGCTGTTATGATGTTAAGGCCACACTGACTGTAGGTTTAATAATGTTTAGTGATTTGTTTAGTTAAAAGCATTACAATGGACACATTTCAGTACGAATTGATTATTGAGAATGCATTTGTTGTCCTTTAACTACTATAGCAGAGAGCTGTGCACTCTCATTATGACAGAGCAGGTAGAGCTCTCCACACAAAAAAGCAAAAATTCAGTGATAATACAACTGTAATAATTTGAATGCAACTTTTATTGAAAGGATGCTTAAATGAGGTTGTCAAAATCTGATTAACTAGAAGTTGTTTGCATGAATTTCCATAATGCTTGCTACATGTCCTCAGTTTGTTTCTCTCATGATGATTGGGTTTACATTTCAAAATATTTTACATCAAATCACAATTTGTCAAAATTAAATGAAAGGTGAAAGGATAAAGCACAGCAGGTTTATTAACAAGCTTCGCAGTGTTTTCCCCTATTTTGTACGAAGTATAGCTGCAATGATTAGTCGATTAAGAGATTGAAAAAAAATTAACTATTGTGATAATCGATTTCTCGTTTCAATCATTTTTCAAGCAACATTTGCTGGTTCCAGCTTTGTAAATGTGAGGATTTGCTGCTTTTCTTTGTAATTTATGACAGTGAATGAAGAATCTTTCTGGGTTTTGGACTGTTGGTTGGACAAAAGAGTGAACAATTTGAAGACGTCAGTTTGGCCTCTGGGAAATTGTGATGAGCATTTTTCAGTTTTTTGACATCTTATAGACCAAACGATTAATTGTGAAAATAATCGGCAGATTAGTTGATAATGAAAAAGTTTTACTACATTTCCAAGGAAAGTTGAGCTATGTGCTAGTACACAAGCTACCAAGGCTAGTGAAAATTAGCCTGCTGACACCTTTGGCTGTCTCTGTCAGACCCTCGCTTTGCAGGTGGCAGCGGTCTGTCGAGTCTCCAGTTGGTTTTGAGCATTTCATGGGATTTGTTGACAATAACAAAAATACAGAAAATGACCAGCCTTACCCTTTAATATTGTCACACCCAGCCCCACATTTAGTAAGTTAATGAATTGATATACTCCTTCAAAGTGAACAGAATCAATATCTGAACATTAAATATAGTAGAAATAAGGCCCAGAAGGTCTTTTTCAGTCATACTCTGTCCCTATATTACATTTCATTTAAGCTGAAATTAATGTATTTTCTCCAATCATCCAGTATATTCACAAATTCCCGACATTTTGATCTGAGCTTGAGGGGTTTGATTCCATATCAATAACCTCCGACTCCTTCTCATTTGTCTGTTCATCCACACCTTTGTCGGTGCTCGTGAGTGACCCATTTGTTGCTGACACATTTGCCTGTGATGTTTCTTCCTTTTTATCTGACACTTGATTAAAATCAGTCCTTGGGATTTTTTCCTCCCTTCCCAAAGAATCAGTGGGGGGGTGTTTTGAAGTCTTAAGGGGGGTTTGCACTGATGGGCTCGTTTGACCAGTGGCTTTATTAACACCAGCTTTTTCCTCCATCTGCCCACTGGCGAAGTCCCCAGCAGAGCCGTTGCTTGGCAGCACCTGGTTATCTTCTCTCTTCTTCTTCGGTGGTTTTTCAGTGTCTATGTCCCCATCTGTTTGCATAATGTTGTCTGGTTCCTGGGTGGTGTCCTTTGAGCTGTTGGTAAATTTGTGCTCGCTGTCTGCACAGGGCTCGCTCTTTGCCGTAACAGTGTCAGAACTGGGCGACTGATCCATTTCATTAAGATAATCTGCAGAGTCATTTCCATTCTCCAAACTTTCATTATTAGACTCAGCCTCTGCATTTCCATTTCCGACAGCCTCAGCGTCTGGTTTTGGCTCAGGGGATGCCTCAGACAGTTTGTTTTTGTCTTTGCTTGCTGTTTTATCAGTTCCTTTCTGAGCCTTTGAAACGTTATCCAGTCCATCCTCTTTTTGTTGCACAACTGCTTCTCCATCTTTGCTTTTACCCCGTGAATACACTTCATCTTTTCCATCTCCATTCCCAACAGCATCAGATCTTTTCTCTGTCTTCCTGAATTGTTTCTGAATCTTTCTGGGACACCACACAAACTTATCCTTTGGTTCAAAGTTAAAGTAGGCAAAGCGCAAAAGATCCTGACGGTTCTGCTTGTTCCGGACAGCAAACAGGAAGTAGTCAAGCACGCTGCGTTTCACACTGCTAAGGGTCTTCTTGACGAGAGTCTCTTCCAGAAAGAAGTGCACAAGTGGGGCCTGGTAGTGCTCAAAGCCCAGCTCTCCGAGGCTCTTCAGGATGCGAGTGATGCGCAGGTTGTTGTGCATATTCCTGCGAGAGATGGGACAGTTGAAACTGAAATGACAAAGAAAAAAGTACATATCTCCGATGTTGCTTACAAGACAATATTTGAATATTCACCGCTCCAGGTTTCCAAATCGCTCCTTCCAGTTTTCTGCACGTTTCACTTCACCCGTCTCTTTGTTGACCAAATGGATACCATAGAAGCCCAACATGAGTTCATAGGACTCGACTAGTCTCCTTTTGGCGTCCTCATTCTTCTTGAAGGCCTGGTGAGCATATACAGTGGAAAAATCTAAATGTAGGACATTTCCACAACTATGATCTCATGTAACAGTAATATCAAAAATGTAAATAAATACATAAAATTCAATATGTTAAGGGTATCCAGTGTGCATTTCTAGCTAGCCAGCTAATGATACAGTTATGGGTTAAATGTTCCTATCTGTAAGGTCCATATGAAAAAAGCTGAATGTTTTGGAACACAAGTTTCCCAAACATTAAAATAATTTCTCTACAGAAGAATGTTAATAAATGGCAGCGTTTGCTTGATAACCAGTGTGCTTACTCATGTCTTGCAATGCACGAAAAAGTGTTTGGAAAGGCTGGTAACAGGTAATGAAGAGTAGGTCAGACTGGTGGGGGTCAACAATTAAGAAATGAGGATGTTAAAATGAATTTTGAAGGTAGAAGAGGTTTTTATTTAGACTAGTGCCAATTTGACCAGATATGCAGCTTTCAGCCTCTGTTTAAGTAGTTTTTGGTTTCATTTTGCCTTAATTTTGATAATGTACATGAGAGGGGTGACAGGGAATAAGAGGACAGAGAGGAGAGATGACATGCAACAAAGGTGTAAGTGTTTTAAACCACAACAATGATTTCACCTTCTGTAGCTTGTTTTGGAAAGAATTTATCACTCAAGCACTGATGTGATTTTAGAGAAAGTATGACAGTTGTTCCAATTTTTTGGGTGAATCAACATGGTGTTTGGAGCCTTTCTAATATGGTGCATCTGTAAGTAAAGCATCTGAAATACATTCAACTCACTGGGCGTCATTTGATTCTGTACGTCTGTAACGTAAATGGTCAAATGAGTTTATTTAGTCGCTGTATGTGGTTCCAGAAATTGCAAGTCACTGTTGACAACCAAATTCTGCACAATCAACTGTCTGGTAGAGTGTTCATTTAAAGACTTGTTTCCTCTGATACACTTACCTCAATTTCCTTCTTGGTGAGTTCTGAAGCCATGTAATTAACCCCCGGCTCTCGTAGTGGAAACAGCCTTACAATGGCAACAGATTCAAGAGAGAAACAACAGGAAACCAATTAGCATCTAATGAAACTATACTCTAATTCAATGTAGATGATGTCAGCCATTCCTCCAACCACAACATAAAACATACTCTTGGTGCTTCATCCCATAAAAACACCACATACAGACCGACAATATTGAGTTTGTCCTCTCTGGTAGACAGAGTGCTAAAATAATCCTCAGACATGCTGAAATCCTATGTTTTTAGCTAGCTACAGGCATTTTGTTAGCATTTCAGCCCTCAGTTGCATATTGTAGTGCCGATTGTTTTCCCCTCCGGTGGGTGTGGTTTTCAGAGTATGACGCGTTGCGCTCTGTCTCTATGTCCCATCCGCTGACATGGGGCGGGGTTTATGACCTATACTGCTACCAGGGGGTGATCGAGATGTTTTGGCTTCACTTTTATAGGGATATTTCCTGTAAAATTACAGTAATAGATGTTAATTATGGTAAAGATAATTACTGTTTTTTTTTTTTACATTTTATCTGACAGTACTTTTCAACAAATATGTTCCGGCAGACATTAGCAAAACAGCAGATCTTTGAGCACACATGTTGCTAACCAAGAGTAATATGCTTCCATCTACAAGGTCACCAGAATAAGATGACATTAAGTTTGTAACGTCAGACTGGACGCAGCCAAAACATACACCACAAGCCATAAACAAAATACATACCACTGAATGTAGGAGTGAACTCTCTCCAGCCTTTTGTAGTCATTTTTCCAATCCTTAAGAAATGATTCAATGTAGACATCTGTGCCGATTGATAAAGAAAGCATCATGTCAATACACACAGACTTCCCCCAAACACTTAAAATATCTTGTAAGAATGTCTAAATATATTACCATCAGGAGCAGAGGGGAATTTATTGAGATAAAACTGCAAATTGTTCATTTTGTCTTCTGAGCACTCATCATCTGTAAGATTCTGTCAGGAGAACAAAAAAAATTTATTAATTTGACCTCTCAGTTGTGACGGACAATAAGTTTTTTTTGTTGGATTAATTTAGCTACTTACCGGATATCCTCTTCTGTAGTTCTGCATGTCCTTTGCTGCCCTCATGTTTCTGGGCGTATGATGCCACTGCAAATAAAAGTGAAAGTGAAATTAACCTGCCTCAAACGTCTCACCGCGTTATAAATTGTGGGGGAGTAACGTTAATAGAGTCGATGCATCCTAATTCACAACAACTATGATAAGTCGTGTTATTATTACCACTGATGCCACGATCTGTAATGTTTCTAATGACAGCAGAAAGCTGGCATAACGTTACACAAATTGACATATGTAAGGCCAAGCTAATCCATTTCCTACTCCCGCAATAAGGGCTTCACACTTAATTAAAATGTTTAATTTAACTATTAATTACAAGCTATGTATAGTTATCAATGTAAGCAGCCCAACATATTTTTTAAACTAACGCCAGCGACTTATAACCCCTCAAAAGTAAGCTAACGTCAGCGGCTAGCTAGGCTAGTTAGCAAGCCTGCAGCAGAGAGGCATAAAGCTATCATTAGCTTTCCAGTCATGGCAATAATAGCAAACGCCTGGCCGGGTGCAAAAGCAATGAGTTACAAGTCAACATATCCCACGCCATGGCATGATTTAGGTGAGTTATGGTTTCGGCTAAGTAATAATGAAAGCACGTACAGTTAAAGTCCAGCCAGATTTGTTTTTGTCTTGACATGACCGACGGGTTTGGCTCTCTCCGGCCGGGTCGTCTCCGTCACTCTCTGTGTCCCAGGTCGAGTCGTACTCACACACACAGTCGTCCTCCATTATTATAAAAAACGCTGTATGACTAGCTAAAGCTAAATAAACATATAACCTGGTTTAGCAGTATAAACGGGCACTAATCAAGTTACACTTGCATGTTCAGGTAAGACGGGGACAGCCTTGACCATCCGTCTTTCCAGTCTACCATCGTCAGACAGCGGCACAGTTGGCGGCTGCAGTACTGATGGTGCCTTCAAGTGCTCCCCCTAAATAGCAATTATCCAACTTCACATAACTTGACACACGTTTGCCAGTGCTTTGACCGGAAACGAAGTCAGTCTTACCTTAACATAGCTTTTTGTGGCAATTCACGTTTAAAAGTTAAAAATCCTACACCAGTAATGTTGAGTTGCTGCCTCACGGGATCACCATGTAGCAGTAACAGTTTAAGATAAGGAAGAAAAAGAAGGTACACACGTTATTAATGCTGAGTTCATCATCAGTTGACCTCAGGAAGCCATTTATTTGTTTTGGCCTAAACGCCCTCTCCTAGCAACTGTTATCTTATCAATTTCACGCCATTGCGGTGTTATTTGGCACCTAATGAGTTTGTTAATGTGCTTTCTAATAAACATTTCGATTTTCCGACATAGAGGGAAGGCAGCACACTTGCTGTGTTGGTTGATGGTGATAAAATCTGCAAAGCCGCTGAAATGAGTCAGGCAGCTTATCTTAGGTACAGGAAAACTCTTTCACTTGATTGTTATATAACGAAAAACAACAGTAACGCTATGATATATGTACTGTTAACCAATAAACTAACAAATTCATTACAAAAACACCATATAAAGTAACAAGATTTTTATTAACAAATATAATGTGCAATATAGTAGGAATTTTATAATGATGCAACATATGATGAAAAATATCAGAACACCAGACAAGACTTCTAAAAGGCCATATACTCATTACGACCTAATAGCATATTGATGCCATGATGTAGCCAACTGTATAAATATTTGATTTTTATCTATCTATAATAGATAAAAATAAAATATTTTTATAGATACGTTTGTCTTTCTCTTACTAAAATGTGTATGACAGATGGCCAATGGCCTGCAGCTTTTTGATTTAGATGAATCCAGATCTGAGAAACCTGTCAATACAAAACATTTAAAGCATATAGGTTTAAATATTACAGAAAAGTCAGAAATCCAGCAACTCTGTTGCTAAATCATTGTATTTACATATCTGTGGGGCTCTTTTTGGTTTGGGATGAGGTGACAGGAGTGCACATATACCACGAGAGATAATGAGATAATGATAATAATAAATTATGACAACTCGGATCACAGTGAAAACACTGCAGAAAACCTGTGCATTAAGAGGTAATTTGAAGGAGAAAATCGGCTGATGCATGTAGAGCTTTTACAAACTGTAATTATGTTGATGATGATCATGTGCTTTTAATAATGAAAACAAAACATTAAAACACAATTATACAGTAAGCAAACAAAGAGAGCAAAACAGCAGAAGAATCATCTAAAAACTTATTTTCAAAAGTGGGATTTTAAAGAGATCCAAAAGAAGAAACTGTGTTTGCTGCCCATATCTCCTTCAGGGAGACAGGTCGTTATTCAAAATTCTAAATATCTGGGGATCTTAATGAATCTAACTTGTGATCAGTGCCGCAACTAACAATGATTTAAATGATCAATTAATCAATTATTTTTTCGATTAATCAATTAATAGATTTTTTCATAAAATGTCCTTCATAATTTCCTAAAGTACCATGTGATGTCTTCAGATTTCTTGTTTTGCCTGACCAGCAGCCCAAAACCCAAAGTCATTTTACTATCACATAAGACAAAGTAAAGCAGCAAGTCCTCTCAATGGAGAAGCTGGAATAAGAGAATGTTTGATATTTTTGCTTGAAAAATTACTTCAACAATCAACCGATAATTAAAATAGTTGCAAATAAATTTTCTGCCACATTTGAAAACAGATCATACTCAACACTGCAAAATTTGAACATGGTAACACAAGTGAACACTGTGACACAGGAATGTTTGTATATTCTCAAAGCAGATCGACCATCTGAGTTCATGTCATTAACATATAAGGCAGCATTTCTATATTACGACCTTTAGAGACACTGTAGCCATTCACACACACACTCACAGGTCAAACGCAGTCCAGTTTATCTAGTAATCCGGTCTAAGTTCTCACTAGAAGTGTCTTATACATGTGTAATATCTTCAGCATTACTGTATCATAAATTGGATTCAGTTTTCATACTGTAAGGACCAGCAGCACAAAGGAGTCAGAGGTATGAACATATAATTGGACCATGATGTCCATCTTTTCAGTAACTGGACAGATGCATTTATACATAGGAGCATTTCCCTATTAGACGGTATAAATAGAAGTGTGTATTATCACAGGGGATTGAATGTTGAATGGCCGCTGGTGTGGGTTTCTATTTTTGGTTTTAGTTACTGTGGAAACCAGGGGGCTCTGCAGGCATCCAGTATTTGCTGTTGCTATTTAGTGCCTCTGCTTTATGAAATGAATTCCCTATTGCCTCATTCTCAGTGAGTTCAATAGATGGAAAGATTTGTTAATATACACAGCGATTATAATAATGATGTCAATTCAGTCTGGCTGTGTTTGTAGGGGATTTGACAGGAATTTAGGGCGTGTTTACAACTCTATCTCCCCGTTATATAATATATATAAAATCATAAATGAGTTTACTGCTTCCTGTAGTTTATCCCTGCAGGAGCCTAGTGGGGGGAGTCGAGGGTCATCTGGGGGAATCCTGCTCACCAGGATTGTGTTGCACCAGCTATTCTTAAATTCATGCCTAGGTTTGTGTGTAAAGTCCTTCCTAAGTTCTTAACTACTCGCTAGTTTCAAACTGATTTACTAAATCTAAACTAGCTAGTAACAGTATTTTACACAAGCTGCTATGACTGATACACTGGTGCTTCGCTTCCACTTGTGGGAAGCTGTGAAAACTTACTGTGTGTAAGTACCCACACAGCCTGCATCTCTGATAAATGCCTTGTGAAATGTTGATGATAATCAGGCAAATGTGTTTACAATTTCAACAGTAAATTTGGTCACTGAATGACTTTGTGTATTAAAAAATTATTGTATGAGTTGTTTAATATGAGTATAAATGGCAGCCGAGATTGTCTGTGTAAAACGACAATGTGAAAGCGATCAGTGGTCATTTAAGTCTGTTTGAGTTTAAATTAAGTAGTTTGTATGCTGAGTTATTGGACATACAGTATCATGAGAAGCTGTGAGTCATACAAATACCAAACTCCTGTGTGATGTGGATGTTGCTGTTCCTAAAGATTTTGAACAGTTGTATTTTTTAGCAACATTAGTCTGTGGTGGCTAACTTCTGAGAAAAACCCCTTCCAGTGGTATTACCATAAATTTTCAAACCGCCTCAGATCGCAGGTTGTGTTTTGCTTCAGTTTGATTTGGTATATAACCCAATAAAATGTGAATCAATAGTATGCCATTTCTTCTTCTGTGAAGCAATCACATAAACTGCTGAGCTGTTGAGGAAGTATTTGCTGACAAAGCAAACAGATGAAATGAAACAAGCATCTTTTCTGTTCAATGAATTGCAAGAACAGAACGTATAAGAAAAGAACGAGATCTAACTTTATTTTACGGAAGAAATAACAAATACAAAGGGGAACAATCAAAGTTTTTCCTCAAAGTTATATTCACAGAGAGCGACTGAGTAGTCAACATGATGGTAGAAGATGGCATACGAGGTCTGACAAACTGTACAGATGTTACTATGTTACAAATCTGGTCTCCCTTGTATACAGTGCAAAGTAGACAGGCCTCTGGGTGTTGTACCACAGCACCAAATATAACTCAGCCAGTCAGTCAGTGACAGATCTGAGGGGATAATCTTTACTCTTGCTTGTCTTATATTGCACCATCTTACCTGATATGTTCTCCTCTGTAGATGAAGGCAACTACTTTTCTGCTCTGACAGGAAAACAAACAACATTTTTAGTTATGGTTTCTTGTAATGCTCACTGTAGTGCAAGTATTTCTGAAGAGATTCAGTTTACATCCAGAAAGCATGCAGTATATGTCCAACGTGTCACAGTACTTATACTGTGTTTCTGTATTGTAGCCATTCCAATACTTCCAAACTGTAATTCTATATGTATGTTATGTTTCTTGTATATCACACACCATTATTGTCACAGTCTGTCTCCCTGTCCCTCCTCTCCTGCCAAGTTTGTGTTTTCAGACTTTCTCCTCATTCAAGATCCTGCCACTCCCTCTGCCCTGAAATCACCTCATTCCCCTCACCTGGGCTTCCCTGCCCGTCTTCCCAC
>LKNJ01006070.1:0-21238 GCA_002120245.1 Maccullochella peelii | reverse complement strand
CCTCTGTTCTGATTGGTGGATATATGTAGAGCTATTTTTGACAGTATTGTGATCTCTGTGCTTTTTAACCTTTAATAAATTCAAACCTACCTGTGTGTCTCTTTCTCTCTCTTTCTCACACACACACACACACACACACACACACAGTAATACACTACACATTCAAACACAAACACATAGACCTGTGTGGTGACATCACTAAACAGCGTGCTGCTGCCCCCTGGTGCCTGGATGATTATTTGTATGTGTTATCATTTTGCTGGTTTGGTTTTAAACGTTGCTGCTTTATTTTGAAGTTTCTCCTCTGATTTTCTCCACAGGAGAAACTTCAAACCGACAGACACAAAGGGTGACAGGAAGGGTATGTTTATTCTTTTCAAAATAAAATTCTCTCTGTTAGGCTGGGTTGCACCAACAAGGATTCATTTAGCCAGATTAAATCATGGTTTAACTTTAAATTATGTTGCACCAAACTTTAAAACTAGTCCATAGTTAATTAGATCCAGTATTAACTTTAAACTGTTAAGGAATACAGAGCCCCCCCATAGGCTAGACAGGATGTGATTTATTTTGTTTTTACTTATTTTAATTTGGGTAAGCAAGCATCTCCATATTGATTAAACTCTATTTAATTTCAGTTTACTTGAATTTACTAAACTGAGATTAGTTTGTAATTGTGCAACAGAGCTCTGCTTAATTTAAAATCTAGATTTACTCATTTTAAACCTAGTTTTGCTAAACTTTGATAAGAATTAATCTTAGATTGAATTCATGTTTGTTGGTACAATCCAGCCAGGAGAAAGAGGTTCCCATGTACCCGCATGGCATTTTTAGGACCCTAATGGTGTCTAGTTAAGAATTTTTCATGTTGCCAAGGTCACCTAATGGCCGATTCGTTTAGCGGCCATCTTGAATTGAAAATGAACCCACTTTTTTATATAATGTTAATACCAGGAATCAAATGGGAAAAGTCATTGATATGGTACAACCACTAACTGTTGTCTGGTCATTATCTTTAGACATCAATTCAAGATGGCTGCCAAACGAACTCCACTGGCCATTAGTTGACTCTTGGCAACATGAAAAATTCTTAACTAGACACCATTAGGGTCCTAAAAAAAGACAACAAAGAAATGCCATGCGGGTACATGTCATCTCCTGCTAGACTGTCATTGGTGTGCAGCAGTGCCAGGCGATCGGCCCATTATAACCAAACCTCTCCTTTTTCTTTCCTCTCCGCTACAGAGTGAGAGGTCTTTCAGTCCTGATCATCTTTGGTAAGACAGGAGATGTTACATCATTGGGGTCTGCGTGGCCCTGTCGGTAAACTGAGAGCCCTGGTTGCCTGTTTTTATCTCCACTGCTTTGTCAAAATGTGTAAATCAAGTCACACTGACAGAACAGTTTGAACATAGGCCAGACATTGTGAAAAATATAGGCTAAATAAAATAATCAAGTATTTTGTTGTATTGTGATTATTTGTCAAGAACTATTAATTAGGTAATAAATGGAAAATATTGCAAGAGAGCATTGCTGGCTGGCATCCAGACACAGGTAAAACAAAAAATATAATAATGATAAAGTTTATTGGTATAACACTTATTAAAACCATTGTTACAAAGTAATTTACATGAAACAAAACAACATGCGCCAGTTGCTGCTCTTCCCTTACAAGGTTGGTAAAATCCGAAAATCAGTCCTAACTCGTGTAGAATGATGATAAAGCATTTCAGATGTTTGGACTAAATTTCTTTCATTTACATGAATATACATGATAATCTGGTGTGTCACAGGAAGGTATTTTACATTGTGTTTGTCTGTTACTGTCACAGGAAAGCTACTGAACATCCATCCATCCATCCCTGCTACCCTCATTCAAGGGTGTGAATGCCCAGAAGCAGGCTCTACAGGCTGGGGTGTGTGTTACTTGCTGCATGGTCCAAACTGAAACTGTTAGTTCATTAATGCAATTCATTCATTCATTAATTCAGTGAATGCAAGCAGTCATTTTGTGTGGCATTTCTGTTGTATTATTGTAGCCAGACTCCCTTCAGGTTGCTTTAATCACCATAGCGTGTTCTCTCTCTCTCTCCCTCCAACTGTACCAACCTGAAGAAAGTCCAAATACAAAATTGAAGCAAGCCACTATTACCCTATTAGATGCCCTCATCTCATTAGTAGTTAGTCTCCGGTTAAGCCTCACCCAAAACCTCGGGTGGGGAAGATAATGATATCTCCCTCCTAAATGTTGTCCTGGCTCCCCCTTGCCATAGCATTGTTGTACCTCTTCAATCTCTAGTTGTGATAGCAGCCCTGGCCTTGCCTTCACTGGGAATCGAACCCCTGATCTCTTGTACTAAAGTCAGCGGTGTTACCGCTGTGCCAAACCTGCCAACAGAGGTAGAGCTAAATGGAGACAACAGTTATTGGGGATATAATATAATTAATTACAAAAAACACAGAATCCTATACCTCTATGAGATGCGTCTTGGTTGGTTGCACTTGTGTGCGATTCTGGACGACAGAAATCGAATCTGAACTCACAAACTGATGCACCATTAGCATCTTATAGTCCACTTGGGAACCCACCACGCCACCAAGTCCCCCTCCCACTTGAACCTAAGCTCCGGGTGCTTTTATCTTTTCACTTTGGATGTTGGACTTTAAAACTCAATGAGCCTCATAAGGATTGAACAACAAACTCAGAACTGCCAAGCACTGTTTTTACACATTGAGCTGTTGGATCAGACCAAGGAGCTCTGTTTTATATTAGGCCATATAATCAAATGATACATGTCAGTCAATATTTCATGCAGTCTTTCTGAAGAAAACCCCCCAAAAAACAGCAAGCTATTTGAAATTCTACCACTATGTGGCAACATTTAAATGTCAACAATCAACCTCTCTGTGATACTATTAACCATTCCAGTTTGTATTATTAAAGAAAAGTATTAAATTACTTAAAAATTAAGGCAGTGTGTAAACTGGTTTACTGGTTATAGTTGAAATTTGCATGTTTATTTTCAACATAAAGTAGCAAGGACAAAGACATCTTTAAAACTGTGTGTTTTATTAAAATGTTTCACTCATTCAGTCCATCACAGTAACAAAAGTGTCATGATTTTGTGAAATGTGCCATGGTGACGGTCATTTAAAAACACAAGTCAATTATTACAAAGGGTGCTACATTATGCCGTGTAGAACTGTGAAACTGTTTTTCCCCTAAATTCAGAAGACCAAATGTAAAAGAAGTGCAAACATTAGTAAACAGAACATAAAAAAAATCAGTAAGTTCAGGGATTTATACAAAGTGCAACAAGAACAGATTACTTATAGGTGGTTTTAAACAATTTTAGAAGTGTTAATATGCAGTTTTGTGATGCCATGGTGAGACAATTTTGTAAACACATTGAGACATTTTCCTTTTGGTCAAGAGTCACATTTAAAATGTAATAATATTGCATATATATGCACACTTAATAGTTAAGCTTTGTACATGAATACATACTTTAATGTCTTGCTTGTAAAAATTAGACCAAATGTGCCCAAACCAACAGGGACTGATTACATTTTAGCAGCATCATTGGCACTTGTTGCCATAGGGAAAACACCTGATTAGTCAAAATTTTATTCAAAATAAATATATAAATAAGTACAGTATTGTGAGGCTCATTTCATAAAAACTGGCAGCCCTCTTTAGCAGGTTAGTATTACTGGCACCCTACAGTCAGTAACTTATTGCACAAGACCAACAGGGAACAACTCCCCCTTGGCACAGACCAACAACCCGCCTTCCCCGAAGAAATTCTGCATAGAATTAAATGGATGACATGAGAGGTCAGTTCAGTTGTGGTCCTTGAACTATTCTATGCAGGATCTCAGATTTAAGGTCAACTTAACAGTTGCTTTTTGGTCAAACCCATTCAAATGTCCCCAAGGAGAACTTTTTGTTGAGGTGTAGCGAGTTACCCCAGCCAGCGGGGTGCCACTGCACTACTGCACCAGTTCATCAGTAGCAGCCGTCTCTCCAGGTGCTGTCACGAAGGGCACTGAGGGTGGACATGCTCTTTGGAGGAGTCAGTAAACTGAGGAGAACAATAAAAGAATGGTCACATCTAAAAGCAGCTGATAAGACAGACAAGGTGTTATTTCTAAACCTACTAATTTTGTGACATACTTACAAAGACTACAGATGTAAATACGTTTTCTGATTTGCAGGTACACAGGCTGATAAATAAGAATAAATACGTTTTGTGAAAGCAATGGAGCGCACAAAAAACTGAATACGGAACATTAGTTGGCAGTTCTTGGCAGAAATGTTTTAACTCCTTAACTCCTAAAAACAAGACTAAGAGTCTACAGCCATGCTAGCAGCTCTATGTACTGAGCTCAAACTCAACACTAGCATGGCAACATGCTACCAATGACAACGCTAAAATGCTAATGTTAGCAGGTATAATGTTTACTATGGCAGCAGCTTGGTTTAGTATGTTAGCATGCCAACATTTGCTAATTATCACTAAACACAATGTACAGCTGAGGCTGATGGGTTAGTTTTGTAAGTATTTGGTCATAATGCAAAGTACTGGACAAATTGAAAAGTTTGACCTGGTGATGGTGCTGGATGAAAAGTTAGAAAGGATCATCACAGTTATTAAATTCATCCTGAGGGGGACAGGAATGTCTGTACCAAATTTCCTGGCAATCCATCCAATAGTTGTTGATACATATCACACAAAACCATAAATAAACAAAATGATGTGCCAATCCATCCAGTAGGCTAGATGCTGAGATATTTCACAGGATAAGTGAAAATTTTGACTGCTGGTGGTGTCAGAAGTAAGGGGATCATCAATGTAAGCAGGATTCAACCTCTGAGAACAATGGATATTTGTATCAAATTTCATAGCAATCACAGTTGAGATAATTTGTTGAATTTTAATAATCTTTAGAGGAGCGCACAAACAAAAATCTTTATACCTTATACCATCTTTAACCTTTATATTTAATCCAGTAATAATGTTTTTAGGTTTACCTTCGGGCTGGTTGGGCCACCTTGCTGCGGGGGGTGGAGCTTGTGGTGCCAACAAAGGAGGCGGGGCGGGGCAAGCTGCTGCGGGGAGTGGTTGGGGTTGAGGTGGGCATCCCCCCTCCACCCACTGGTTTACTGAGCAGAGGGATCCCGCTGTTACCCCCGTTGCTGCTGCTGTTCAGAGACTGGAGGCTGGTGGAGGTCGGTATTGAGGCCGAGCCTTTGATGGTGGGACTAACGTAGGCGGTGGCCTTCAGCGGCTGCCGTGACAACGAGGCAAAGTTCCCGACGCTCTGGACCCTGTTCTGCAGCTGGCCTGGGGAGGGAACTGGAGGTGGGTGTGGATAACAGACGTACATGCAAATAATTCACAAATTAGTTAACTAATCCTTCTGCATGTGTTAAATTTCATAATAATAAACTTTAACAACAACACATTTAGATAACTGGTATCTTACTGGAGGACTGCAGTCGAGCCAGCCCACTGGACGAATCAAAACTCTGGCTGTTACGAAGCAAAGAAACGGAAGTGCTAGGATTGGTTGGAATGGGCACACTGGGCATGCTGGGAGCTCTGACAAGGTTAGGCATGCTCCTCCGCAGCTTATCTGACAGAGACAGACAGATACACCCACACAAATGTAAATAAATGAAGTTAAAAGATGCACTAGGGCAGATTTTAATATAACAATAGACCTGTCTTTCTGGTACAAATATAAATATACCATTATATATATATAGTTCACATTATACTGTATAGTGCTGTTGGTCAAGCCTGATCTTTTTATTATGACTCCATCCCTTAAAATGGCACATAAAAGCTGGCCGTGATCTCCTTTACCGTACAACAGTTTCCAGCCCCCTCAGTCAGACATACACTCCTAACTCTAATCCCATCAAACTCTCTCTTGAAACGGAAACACGCACCAGTCTGAGAGCTTTAACAGCGGTTGTACAAGAAGCTTAGACAAAGTTATTATCAAGTGGTTAGGACATCAGTGTGGGTCAGCCCGGGGCATCAACGATACATTGATCATTGATCATGTATGATCAAAATCATCAAAAACTAATTTATAAGTAATTAATTAAATGGCTTTTAATCACAGAAAAAGTTGAATTAATGTTCAACAAATTCTCAATGTTTATGAGGTTAGAAATATTTGACTTGAGTGGGAAACAATGTCAACTTACTCTCATATTCGGCTGGACGCCATGATGAAGTTTCCCCAAAACAATACGACCAACAGCACATATATACAAATACACACATAAATATTTCACGTACAAAACATATAAACAAAGAGATCAGTGATTAGCACTATTGACAGCAATCACAGCAGTGTATTTCAAAGTTAGCAAGGTCTAAGGTAGCACACTTTGACACAAAATATTAAAAAAGGGAGAATCCCAAGATGTAGCCATTTAACAAGTATGGAGAGTAGCATTATGGGAAGTGTAGAATCCATGGCTTTTGGACATCTCTGCCACAGCTACATCGATTTTGAGTATATTAATTACAGAACAAGCTGTAAACACAACGTCATACAACCATTGTCTTATTTTGTTGAGCATCTAACTTATAAACTTTTTACCTTGTCTTCCTTAAAAAGGAAAAAGAATGATGTATGAAAAGTCCAATATTCTATCCTTTTAGCTCTGTTTTGGTCTCCGCCATCTCCTGAGGGTCTTCTGCTACTAAATGCTACACCAGCTAGTTGCTAACATTGGTTGCCTGACATTTTGTGCTGTGCAGGTAGTGTAAAGTGGTATATAAGAAAATTTTTCACTGAAAACAGCTGCCTGCGGTGTCGGAAAACAACGTCAATGAGAGCAGTGAGAGTGAAAACCAAAACAAGGAGCTGAAAGACTTCAAAAAGCTCTGTAGAGAGGAGAAAACATGCGGTGTTGGTGATAATTCTTCACAAGCGACCCTTTTCACATTACAAATAGTCATTTGATCCATTGTTAATGTAAAAATATTTATAGTGCAGCTTTAAGGCTTCTTTTCCCCTCCAATAAGACAAACTGAATCTGCACAGACTTGCAAGAGACAATGTTAAAAGTGCATTTTCTCACCTGATCCTGGTCTGAAGCCCTGCTGCTCGGCTGCGCACGGGCTGCCCAGACCCAGTCCCTGGGGCTGAGGCTGAAAGGCGAACCCAGCGGAAAGGTACGGGGGAGTTGAGGGGGTGGAAGGAGGGGTGCACAGGGAACTTGTGCTTCTTCGCCAGTCTCGGATGCTGGAGAAGGTGTGGGAGTGCGGCAGGCGGGTGAGGCGTGGCTGCGGCGGGGGCAGGAGGCCGTAGTCTTCGTCGTCCTCCTCCTCCTCGTCTTCCTCCTCCAGGTCGGGGCCGGCGCTGAGCTGGCTGAGCTGGAAGGTGAAGCTCTGGCTGCGGCGGTTGGCCAGGATGGACGACGTGCTGGCGTAGTCCTGTCTTAGACCTGGGGGAGCGAGATATGAGGACCAGCGTGCAAAACACAAACACACACACACACACACACACACACACACACACGATCATCACCTCCTGGGGTTAATGAAGCTGAAGTAGCGATGAGCTCTGAGATCTGGTGCCATATGTTAAAATATTAGAGGAGGGGACAATAGAGACAGATGGACATCAGAAGAAGTGAGTTGGCACACAATGAAAGACATAAACAACAACAAAAAACTGAAATAACAGCCAAAATTATTTAACATTATGAAATTATTTTGACTGGAAATGCAAAGTTTTTGTAGGAATGATACGCAATTATATTACAAAAGGACTGGGTACCAAACCGAACCAAATGTGTCTGAAGCATCGGAAACTGTCAAATACTGAAAGTTAATACTTTGCCAGGGCTTGTTTATATTTGTTGTTTACAGTAGTCTTTGATCAGATAGATTATTAAGCATCAAACTTTCTTTTTCACCAGGAAAATGCTATTTGACCAAACAATCCCAACTCAAGGTCCACTTTCAACCATATCCCATGGTCTTCATCAGCAGATCTGTCCACGTGCAAGTTCAGTAGCCGTTTTGATTTCATCCACAGACAGCACTCCAAGGACGTTAGCATGCGGTGGGAAAGCTCCGGAAAAAGACAATAGGTATGTATGTAAACTTGAATTAAATAACACTGTTTAAAACCAGGGTTTCAAACTGCTTCACAGTTACCAAAACGGTTAAGAAATAGTAAGTGGACCTTAGTTTTTTGTCAAACAGAGTTTATAGTAAAACACTGCGAAGTTCTTGCATGGTTGCTTGTATTAAGACATTTAAGAGAGGTTTGACTTGTTTTGGTAAATGAACAAAAAAAAAAAAGGGTTCAGAAAAAGAGAAAAATGGGTTTATATTCCATAATGTATAAAAATGTATAATTATGCTATGAGTAGCGAAACACAGGTCAATTTTTTGGGCCCTAATGAGACCACATATGTGCCATCTCTCATAGACACACTTTGACTTGTCATAGCAGGAAAAACACAGGTCGAACTAATAACTATCAACAAATATTGTAATGCAGTGCAGCAATTAATGTCAGTTACATCTGTGTACAAGTCAAAATGCCTGCTGTGAAAATTATCTGTTAAACCCTAATTTCACTCCATATTTTCGTGCCTCCGCTGCTATGTCTCCGACCCCCCAGTTTGGGAACCGCTGACCTAAAATAAGGAACAATACAGCCGGCGTGCAGTGGGCTGAGTTCCCTGCAATTTGGAGTTTTAATTATACACTATATTTCTCAGAGCAAGAGCTGTTCTGGGGACAGAAATACAGTCATTAAGCATGTTGCATCTCAATGGGCAGAACCGTTGTGTGTCTGCTGTTCGGATCTAAGCTGAGTCAATCACTTACTCTCCTCCTGCAGTCGGGCCATAACCTGGACGTCGGTGAGGTCTTGCAGTTTGTATCCCAGAGTGATGGAGTCGTCCTCCACCTCTGATGCGCCAAGGTCACTGTCCACGGATGACTGGGGGCTGAGGGCTGAGCACCGGAGGCTGCGGCCTTTAAGCACAAATCAAAGCAATCTTAAGAAAGCAGAGTTTACGAGTTTTCCAGCTCGTTTCTGACACGGTGTTTAACAAATGAGACAGTCACAGTTTTGGTAGCTCAGTAATGAGAAAAGCACCCTCGAATCTTCTGAGTGTCCTCTACATAAAGATGAAGGAACCCAGCTAATGGAAGCAGATACTTGGCTCTGAGAATTAGAGTCTATTAAGCACCAGTGAAGCAGAAATATGTTCAGAGAGGTTATACCAACCTGTCCCGGGTTAATGATATTCTGTGACTGCGCTCTAAATGAATCCCTTCCATCACTGGGCCTATTCTAATTACTTTTGTCACATTTTGCTCTTATGTGGTCACTCAGGCCAAGATTTCTGCACCCTTTGTTAGCCTATTTGGGTCCTCTTTCAGCCAAATTTTACAAAACAAAGTTTCTCATTTAATGGTAGTTCACCTGAGCTACTTCCCACTCAAGAAATAGTCTCTACAGTATGAAGAGAAATAAGCAGCTATTGGGGGTGAAGGCAGAAATCTCAGCTGCTCTCAAATCTTGGACAAAGAGTAGAGGACAAAGGAGTAGGAGTAGGCCCCGGGTTTTTAATGCCACATCGCTGTTTGGACTAGTCCCGTCATGGAATTGAGCCTTGGGCTAAAAAAAAAGAGAGCCACCAGTGTGCCCCTGTGGCAGTTAGATTCTGCTGCTACATAAAGACTGAACAGTCCTCCAATGTGGCCTCTCTCATTCCCTGCAGCTTTGCCCTCTGCTGTGTCTGGAACACCACCACCCCCCATCACAAATAATGCACAAAAGGCTTTGGCACAGTTTTATTTCTGCAACTGAAACGTAGGTTGAAGCTGCAGCGGAAATATATTAACTGAGAACACAGTTGAAATAACATCTAAAAAGCTTGTGGCTGACCCAGGTCTGCACCGAGCGTCTCCACCTGCACACTGACGCTCTTGATTACTAGAAGCATGGAGTATTCAGTTTTATGTTCTGCTCCCTGTGGGGCAAGAAAAGCAGGATGGTAAGATGTGGCTATGTGAAAAGCAGGACTAAAAGAAGCAGCACTGAGGCTTACTGCGGCTGTGAGGGAAGAACGTGGGAGTCCTCTCTGCTACTGGGGAGAGCTCCTTCCCTACAGGGCTCAGCGTCCGGTGGAGGACCGAGTGGAGCGGGGAGGAGAGGGATGGAGCTGAGGGAGGGGAGGAGGAGGAGGAGGAGGAGGAGGAAAAGAGTTAAAGACTCCAACATCTCCAGTTAAACATACACTGTAAATGACGACATTGGAAACGTGTATGTTGTGTGGTTACCATGTCTGTCAGACGACTGGGGGGTGGAGCAGGGTTTGGCTGAAGGGGAAGCACTGATGGGTGACACCCCGGCCGCTCGACTCAGAGGAGGGCCGGGGGGGGAGGAGGAAGGGCAGGGGCTGGACAGGGAGCTACGCCACCTGGAGACTGAGGAGGGAGCAGGGTTTGCAGGAGGAGAGGGGAGAACATGCCATTATTTTTAAAAGCATGTATACATCATTAAATACCAAAGTGCCCAGTCAATGAGACAAAGTTATTTTTTTTAAAACTAAAAAGTACAATTGGGTCACAAATTATGGAAAAAACAAAAGGCAGCGTTTTATTAAGGTGCCGGTTCACCACAAGCAGAGCTGAAGGATTTCTTTTTATACCAATAATACTAACTTTTAAATAGCAACAATGGCAATTTAAATACTTATTTTACTTTTACTAGCTGTAAAAAGTTGACTGAAAGTTTAGATGCCAGAAAGTTTTTCTCCAAATGGCTGGTTTGAAGAAAAAGAACCCTGGAGGTTCTCAGTTTTTCTGTAGAAGAAAAAGGCACCGAAAAGCCTCATAATGCATGTGTCGGTGCATGCATTCCAACCTCCCAAACTGGCTCGAACAACAAATATGCAAGCGCAGAAATATTCACACACACAACCCAGAGACATCTTTGAAGAGAGGGCAGCACTGTGCAGCGGTTACCTCACCAGCAGCACTGTGACTGTCACTAACGGCTCTATTCAACAGCTCCACAACAAAGCTGCATTCAACACAACAGAGCCGCTCACACACTGCAGCTGCACCTGGTGCTGAGGTGTCACACACACGCACACACACACACACACACACACACACACCTCAGTTTCTATTCATAGATGGAGAGAAGAAATTTCGCTTCTGATGAATACGGACGCAATATATTGGGAACAAATATGTATACTAATGTGCTGCATTGTGCATCTCTTATTAAAAATGTGTGTGTGTGTGTTATTGAAGCCTGCATCCTCCAGAAGATGCAGGAAGAGGATTTCTCTCCGTCACCGGTCAATGTGAATATAAGCCACTTTGCCGTGCATTCCTTTCATGTAAATGGTTTCCATGGCAACAGCCTTCCACTTTGCCGTACTCAACCTCAGGCGGAGAGAGATAGCAGGGCCCCGAGCTGGTGGGAGGATTCCTCTTACAGCGATGCACAGGCTCCAAGCAGAGGGCCGTTAGCGTTGCAGAGGGTCGGTTTCACCGTCACTGATGCAACAAGCTGCACAGCTGGTGCAACTTCAGAGGACTGAGACAGGTCAGAGGTCGACTACTGTGACCCAAATACTGGCAGAGACTGCAACATGAAAGCTAGCCAATATTTTCCACAGAATACTGATAATAATTTCATATTTATTTTAACTATATACTATACTACTTTATTTAGACCTAAGACGGCTTTAATTTCTAAAACATACGGCACCCTCTACTTTTACATCCTTGATTCAAATAAACTTTAAGACTACATTCAGCAAGATCAACCAGGATGGACAGACACATAATAGTTTTGCACCTTTGCACTGCACTTCCCAGAAATTCCCTGTCAATCAAAATATGTGGACCACTTATATTGTGGACTGCAAATATAAAAAAAAAAAGGTAGTGAACACTGTCACCAATAGGTTTATTAAAAACGCAACATTTTCATCACAGATCTTTATGAGGCATTAAACTACATTTTTAAAGAAAAGAGAAAAGTGGTGGCAGAGTGCCTTCACCACACCAGACAGTATTCAATTACAGCAAATCAAACAGCAAATGTAGAAGCTTCCAACTGGCCACTGAAGTAAAAGAGCAGTGCAGCAACGATGTGCTTCTTTGAAAGTACTGCACATAATTAACTTTTGAAAGTGTGGGAAGGCAGAGCGGCCTGGCGCACAGACACAAACATGCCCACGCAGAGTTGAGTCGAGCGCCATCTCCTCTCATTAAAGACTTCAGGGTGTTAAGCTGTCTGTTCAACTAAGGCCGTGGGAGCTGTCGCCTCCACACGCAGCCCTCTGCTCTGCCTCCACACACACACACACACACACACACACACACACACTGAAGCCTACACAGAGACCCATCGATCAGACGAGGATTTCTACAGCAGACTGACATCTGGATTGATAACCCTGATCTGTTGTTTCCTGGTCGGCTGTCGATAAGCTCAAGATATGAAATCTATTTTTAAAAAAAGTCGATTCAGGCACACGAGGTAACCATGACAACACTGAATGTTCTTCCTGCTTTACTTCCTCAAATGAGTTTCCTTGTTCTTCAGTATTGCTACTACTTCCCCTTCCTCAGCGGCGCATGATATAATTAAGCAATGCCTCTAATCATGGCAGAGATGCAGGTCAGGTGACCCGGGCCTTATCTGCTTAATGCTACGAGGCGTGGTCAGATTATAGTCTGTAAAGTCTACTGTCCTGCTGAGCCCCATTAGTCACAGTGTAGTGATTAAGGTGATCCAACCTCAACCTGCTTATTGTGGCCACAAAGGAAAAGTACCTCTCTGGAAAGTCCCTTTTCATTATTACTTGGCTCCCATTGGATTATCTAGAAAAAATCCACTGTCACGAAGCCAATAACAGGGCACATAGAGTACACATGGTTTTCACAGGATAGTGACAATGGTTACACGATAATGAAATAATTGCAAAATGAATGTCTTTAATTATCAATTACAGTGGTGGAAAGCGTAGCCAAATTCTTCAATTCCACAATATAAATGTAATGTAATATACTCCTTTAGAAGTGCAGGTCCTGCAAGTACAGGAGCACTGGATTTACAGAAAATGTAAACGGTCAATAGACTGCATTAATATAGTGCTTTTATCCAAAGCGTTTCACAATGTGCTGACCTGCCGAGTCACAGCTGCCACTAAATGTGCCTCAGTAGAAAAAGTAAAAGCACTGATTGTGCAGAACAGACCCTTCACAAGGTATCTGCACCTGCAATTCCATGCTTTAAGACCTTTTAAAGACCTCCATAAGGACAATTTAAAAACCTTTTCCAAAGCAGAACGAACTGAGAAGCATAAAATGGAAATACTCAAGTGAAGTAATTCAAAGGGGAACTCCACCGATTTTACACTTACGTTAACGGTTCTTGCATAAAACACCAATCTCTGACTGAACTGTCAGCGGTCGAGTTGCATTGTGGGTAATGTAATGCAGGTTTTGCTAAGAAAGAAGAATAGGTGGAATAAAAAATAAAAATAAAAACCTCTGACCAATTTAGATCCTTTTGTTTTAAACTGTCCATCATGAGTCCGGCAGTGTTATAGGAGTGCGATGCTAAATTGGTGGAGTAATCTTTTAAGTACAGCACTTGCACTACTTCCAACACTTGTTTTTCTGTATGTAAATGATGGCAAAAAGCCTGCAAAAGATTCACTAAACTTACTAACCAAACTTCAATTTGACTGTTAAAGTAGACAATCTTGTGACCATGACAAAGAGTTTACCAGTTATTTATTTTGACACCTTTTATTTGCTTCCAGTCTCATTTTAGACTTTTAGAAATATGAATTTATTTGATAATATCCATCTTAGTAAGAGGGTGTTTTTTGGTTGTTGCTGTAAGATGATCAATACAGTACCTGAAACTCAAGAAAATCACATTAATTTTGGTGCCAGACTGCTTCCTACACAAGACAGCAAGAGCATCGAGCTATAAAGTCTAGACTAGAAACAATTTAGCAGTTCTTCCTCGCCAAGATTTGTGTTGTGCGAGAGTCAGAGAGCTCCTGCGTTTGTTTTTTGGCAAGACACCTAAAAGCTGTGTACATCAGTTTAAAATAGCCTGGAGGAGAACAGTGCCCTGCAAACTAATCTGCTGTCTCAGCCTTCGGTTTAGTCTGTACTCCGTGACATGAGAGAAACAAAAAGCTGTGGGTGAGGAAAAGACTTCTTATGAAAACAAAAAGAAGACAAACCTGGACACAGAAAAGAAAAATAAGAAACAAGGGAAATAAATTAAATTAACTCCCAATAAAATCTGCATCTAGTGATGCCAATGAGGCCTAAAATACCTTAAATAAAGTTTAAAAGACCAGCTGGTCAGAGTCTAAAACATAAAATACTCTTCTAATGCATATTTTATTAAAGGAAAAGTGACAAATCTGAAATTAGTAACACCCTGACACTGAGCTCCAGACGAGACGTTTGCAGCATCAATCACCAGACAGCAGGAAACTCCTACACCCCTTGAACATCCCCACACACACGCAGAAACACAGATATTTAACTATACTACTTAAAACCAAAACACTTCTTGCATCTGCATTGCATTATAGTCTAATGAGGAAAAAAACACCCCCTTGCTCTTTAAATCAAATGGCTGAAGTTCACCACTGATGTAACAGTTATTGTTGGCCAAGAATCATCTCAGCTACTCTATCAACCAGCATTTTGGACCAACCCTGGTTGTACTGGGCATCTCCCAGTGAGAAATGGCCAAGCAGGGAATAATGGAAGTAAGCACCCAGGGCCCCGTCATGGGGACGGCCCTTGTTGTTGTCTGCAATTGTGAAAACTGACATTAGCTTCCTAAAAATAGACAGAATCCGTATATGGTTCAACTGGAAATCGAAGATTTTATACAGAACATTCTGCACAGATTACTGAGGTTTTGTTAAGATATACTAAAGCAATCTATCTAGTCTGTTACCTGGGAAAGGACGCAGATATTTTCTGTGCGTAACTGTATGTGCTTGCAGTACTGGTAACAAATCCAAGGTGTGATATCACTGAATTATCTTATCTCCATCACGTAGCCATGTGATGATGCACAATAACTTTTAATTTAACACCCTATGACAACGGTGAGAGTAGTCTGGATGTCTCTTGTTGTGCACTGTCGACTCATTTGCTGTACAACTCAACCCCATCCCCTGGGGCCAATCAGAGTCATTTTCTTTCCACACACACACAAGCAACCTGTCGTCTCGTACCTTGTTCCAGTCGAAGCGACAGTGATCGCCTGGCGGCCTCCACCTCTGATTTGGGACAGTCCAGGACCTGCCGGCACCACTGCAGAGCTGTGAGGGAGTGCTCGGTGCACTCTCTGGCTTTTGATGACAAATACAACCTGGAGAGGGGACAACAAGATTGAAATGCCGAGAGTCAAACATTTGTCGTAACTGCCACAAGACAATCTACTATTTATAAAAACAGTCACGCTAGCAGCTCTGTGAGGCTGTCTGAGGCACACTGCAGCTTTGAGCTAACATCAGAATGCTAACATGCTCATAGCGACAACGCTAACATGTGGATGTTTAGCATGTATAATGTTTACCATGGTCACCATCTTAATTTAACTTGTCTGCATGCTAACATTAGCTAACAAGCACTAAACACAAGTACAGCTGATGGGAATGTCATTACTTTGGCAGGTATTTAGTCATAAACCAAGGTGGGGCTGCAACTAATGATTATTTTCAGCACTGATTAATCTGCTGATTCTTTTTTCAATTAATCAATACATTTTTTGTCTATGAAATGCTAGAAAATACTGAAAAAATGCCCATCCTAGCAAAATAGTTATTTTTCTTTCGATTGACTAATCGTTTGAGCTCTAAACGAAACTATCGGACAACCTTAAATTTTGACCTGCTGGTGGCGCTAGATGAAAAGTCAGGGGCTCACGAAAGTCTTTAAGATTCATCCTCTAGGGACCATGAATGTCTGTACCAAATTTCATTACAATCCATACAATAGTGGTTGAGATATTTCAAATCTGGACCAAAGTGGTGGACCGGCTGAATCTCTGCTGCTATCATGGCTTAAACTGTTATTAGATGCAAGAACAATTCTCTGATTTTGGTTTAAAGACACGGTGGCATCTACATTGCAACAAAAAATGAAGATTGCGCCGTTAATATCTTTCTGTTTTAAAACCCCCATTGCATGAACATGAATTTGCCATTTTCCAGGACCATTCATAGAACTCTTGCTGCATGGTGGCACGTCCCTCATACATCAAACATTCATACCTCCTAGATATATAATAACATGATTCTTCTGTTACCTGGTCAGGTTTTTCAATGCTGCGTTCAATTCTCATGCTTTTGTTCTTTCCATAGAAACACAATCAGAGATGGTTAATTGAAAAAGGAACAATCACCAAAGTAACAGGTGCCATTGTTCTTGCATTATAGACATGTTTGTAGGATTTCAATGTTATGTAAGTATTCTTAAACTGCCCTGTTGGGACTATTTCTCCATATAGTCCCTGACAGATCACGACTCAGACTCCATCTTTCCTTTGTGCCACCAACTCATCTCCTCCTGAGTCAGTAAAATCTCTCCCCCGGGCTTTAGGTGACGCTAAGCTTTTTAGAAGTGAGGAAGAGGAGCTGCCCTGTTCAAATGGAGTGGATCAGATTATTCTGACAGCCCTGAGCACATTCTCCTAGATTGTGCTCTGCGGGAAACATGGAGGGAGCTGAATTATAGATTAAAACCTTCACTGACATCAGGTGAGGGTCTGACCTGAAGGGGACACACACGCACACAAACACACCTCAGCTACTATCCCTTTGCCTGCAATATGAATACACCAAATAAAAGATGAATCTGAATGTGCTGCAGTGCAGAATCAGCCGAACTCTTTCCTCTTCAAAGAGCACTTTGATCTCCTGTCTTTCTACTATGTAGCCTACCCTCACGGATATAAATGGGGTGGACAACATATTAGAAACAGCCTCCAACACCTCTGTGAAACAGTTTCAACAAAAACTGACCATTATAACCATCCTAAATGTAGGAATTTATTGCAGGGCTACCGTTTAAGACTGCATTATGTTTAGCTAGGTGTGCCTAATAAACTGGCAGCAGGAGTGTCAATCTCAGCACATAAACTTCCATGTTATTTACTGTATTTTTACTGTTAAGACTAAAAAAAAAAAAGCAATTTGAAGACCTCACTTTGGGTTCTAGCAAGACCACTTCTATTAAGTCAACTTATTAACTGAAAAAGCTAAATCAATTAATTACTAGTGAAAACAACCATCTGTTGCAGCCCTATACTCCAACAGAAACTGTCAGACTAAGTGGCTTCCTGTTGGTTTATCTGCACCAGATGGTCACTTCACCCTGCAAGAAAATCATTGATTCCGTCTCTTTGCAACCATCAAATGTGTTTTTCAGTAGATGAAGGCAATAAATAAATGGGTCATGATTCAGATCAGGATTTGAGTGTTTTTCCTGGAAGTTTTTGATGAAATTTAAGCAAAACAGTCACACTATCTTATGGAAATTATGGTTTTAAAGCTCAGGGTTAAAGCATGGCACAAACACTGTTTGTGGTGTAAGGTTTGGTGCCTTGTGTGGCACTACAGGCAAAGCAAGGCACTCAAAAGCCAGTAAAAGGCATTGTGATATGAATCTGTCTCCCGCACAGAGGAAGAATGGCAGCTTGGTGCAGCCCTGATGACAGGCCCGATAATAAGTGGCCTCTTCCAGCTGCCTAATTCACTTCCCAGGTGTGTGGCTTTGTCTTGCTGTAGCAGGAAGCTGGACAGGTTGGGCACAAAGCTTACATCATAAACAATGAGAAAACCAGCCGCAAATAACAGGAGAATCATGTAAATCACACATGTGGCCTTTGCATGCAGGACTTAAAGATATTGAAGAAAATAAATAAATAAATAAAAAGCAACACATGGTTGAAAATTAACAGTTACCATGTTTCATCAGACTCGTCTGAGCACGACAGAGAATCCAAGTCCAAAAGTTCCAGCTCATCCAGAACCGACGGCTCGGATCCGTCCTCCGCCTCCCCCGCAGCAGCCGCTCCATCCCCGCCTGTGTGCGGGAGGAAATAGTCGAAAGGATCCTCCGGGGGCGTGAATGACCCCAAGGACGACTGACACAGCAGGGTGGGCAGCGGGCTGGGGAGGCAGTATCCCCCGACGCTGCCGAGCACGAACGCCGGGGAATGAGGCAGCGCATGCGGGCCGCCTGAGCAGCCGCTCGCCCGGGTCCGCAGCTGCTCATTCTGCCGCTCCAGTTTCCGGACCAGCTCCTGCAGCTTCTTCACCTCCAGCTCGGCGTTCAGGGTGTTGCTGTTGCAGTCCACCTCCGTCATCATCGCGAGGTTCAGTACCGCTGCCTCCATTGGACCAGAACCCAAAGAAAATAATGCTGTTTTAGCCGCTTCACCACCTCCAATGTGGATGAGAAATGGAGTACAGGTAGGGCCAAGCTGCTGCGGCTCACCCGTCGCCCTCAGACTGATTCTGTATTCTGGTAGCTGTAGTAATCAGTCTAGTACGCCTGTCTGGACGGTCACCCAATGGGAGACTACAAGACTCCACCCCTCCACCACCACACACACCCCAGCCTCCGCCTCCCTAACCCACAAGCCTGATTACAGGTAGATAGTGCACCTGTCAGTCCACATTATGGGCTAACATCGAAACAGAATCACTCTCAGACTGTAAACTTACTTACACCATTTCATTTGTTAAAACCGGGATCGCTTTTAACACGTTTCTTTGTTTCAAGCAAATACACTGCACCGGATATTGTTTACTTCCTAATCAATTCCCATTCGATTGATGACCTAATTGTTCTGAGCAAATAAAGTGCATTATCATTAGCAGAGGCTCACCTGGTCAACATTTACGCGCATCTGGCGACATCTTGTGGCCGAAGCTGGTTATGACAAGAAATGGAAAATGTGTATAACAGCAGGTTCGGTAAAGTTTAGCAGTGAAAAGATTGGACAATCAATTGATTAGTTGGTAGGCAGAAATTTAATTGATAACTTAAATTGTAAAATAATCATTTAAGTAATTTATCAAGAAAAAAAAAAGAAGCAGAACATTTGCTTGTTCCAGCTTCTCAAATGTGAGGAGTATGCACTCTCCTGGTATGCGGCCTATATTGTAAGACCAAACTGAAATGCTGACATTTGAAAAAGAAACCTGGTATTTTTATACAAAAAAAACCTTATTGTTTAATATATTGCTAAATATATTCAACTTCCATTTATTCCTTGACACACACCGCCATCTGGTGGCTGAAGAGTCTCACTGCAGCTTGTTGAGTCTGGGCTGCGTCTTCAAACATGGCGGCCTGTGAGAAGACTTTCAACAGTTTGTTCTTCCAAGAGCTTAAATAAACTACACGGGTGACGTGGCCTCTGGGGAACAGATCAGGAATCAGTTAAAATGGGGGGATTTCTCCTCCTCAGCGTTTCTTCCAGGTGAATTTCTTTCGTGCTCCCTCCTGGCCCGGCTTCTTCCTCTCCCTCACTCTGGGGTCGGGGGTCAGCAGACCAGCTGGCAATAAAAATTTAAAAAGAGACAAATTAAACTGGATGGAAAGAGGACATGGTGCACACAATTTGTTGTTATACACTGCTGGGTAGCTTTTTGGGTAAATGAGTTATCTTAGCCCTTTACTATATGTTCAAATTTAATTCTGCAATATAGTAAATTAACTTAATATAATGTATGTATTTTATTAGTCTGTGTTATATGTTGGCAGTCTTTTGCATTTGTATTCATGCTTAAAATCTCACACTGAAGGTAAACCTATTGGCCACACAGCTACTTAGTCATAGAACTATGATCATGTAGAGAGAAAATGTGAGAATATATAAAAAGGTCAACATGCAAGAATCCTAAACATCGACATTCAGTTTCTTGGCATCACCTGAGGGAAACACAAAAACATCAGATGAAGGGGGAAAAGTGCTCTCACTGCTAATTTTGCATGTTTTATTTCATTAACTACTAATAGTGCACTATGCATTGCTGTTGCATGTACGTTTTTTGCTTTATTTTGCAGTGGCTTCCTCATGTACTTTCTGTTCTTAAATCGAGTTAAGAGCAGGGTCCAGTTAGAAAATCATCCTTTTTCGTGCATTCGGGTTGAATTAATGAGCTATTTTAGTTGCAAGATCTGATCAGGAAGTCAGTTAACAGATATTAAAACAATGTGAACGTAGCAGTTTTTGTTGCAGTGAAAAGGAGATTTTCAAATCTTCATGTTGTACTTTGACTTTTCCTTTTTCTGCGAGTTGAATTCCACACCACAATCAGAACCTAACGGCTGCCAGGGAGGTAGGAAATTTAATGAAATATTTATGGTATGCTATGGAAAATAATCAGTAATAAACTTTATTTGTAGAGTACTTTTCTAAACAAAGTTACAAAGAGTTTTCTAAGGAAAGGAAGAAGGAGTATTAAAGATAAGTCAAAACAGGAAATGGAATCATACTTTTTTTTTTGAAATGTTAAAATGGGATAAAATGGCAAAAAATTGTATCCACACAGACTTTCCTTTAAAATAATTTTTAAGAAGTGATTTAAAAACAACACAATCTGCAGTTAATTGGCTAAAACAAAGTGACCACGCACCTTGTCTCATGGTCTCTGCATCTCCCTCAGACAGGAAGGTGAGCAGGGCACGGGAGATGGCGAGCCGCAGCGCCCCCGCCTGGCCAGACCGTCCGCCGCCGCTCACAGTGCACTCCAGGTCGAAGCGTCCCAGCACGCCCATGAACTGCAGCGGGAACATCAGCTGCTCTCTGGATGGAAAGAGGACAAGGTGCGGGGAGGTGAGGAATAAAGAGAGAGAGAGAGGGGGGAGAAGAAAAATGACCAAGAGATAATAAAAAGAGGTGAAAGAATGAAAAGTGGTTGAATAGGCGGAGCAGGAGGAGCGTGTGCTATTTAACAGATAGCGGTATCAACGGCCGAGGCTTAGCTAATTTAATGTCTGGTTGGGTGACTTTTCAGACAGGCAGAGAGGATCCCGGCTCTGTGAAAAGCTTTCTTTTACAATCTCACCACCACATATTACAGAGCAACTTCTGACTCAGCATGAATAGGATAAGGTGGAGTGTGTGTGTAAGAGTGTGTGTGTGTGTGTGTGTG
>LKNJ01006069.1:0-25200 GCA_002120245.1 Maccullochella peelii | reverse complement strand
GTTTCAAGAGTTTTTGAGCAATTTTAGCCCCTCAAAAATGCGATTCAATGCGGAGAAGAAGAAGAGTAATAATAATTCCTTCAGTTTCAATAGGGTCCTCGCACCGAGGTCGGTGCTCGGGCCCTAATTAGAGATATCCCGATCTGATCCTAAAGAGTAGTGTCAGTGTGCCAATCCAGGCATATTTTAATGGATATGTACCGGCTAAAATAAAGCTGATCAAAATCTGATCCTTTCTTTAACCATTACTGAACTGTACTCTACTGTGTTTTGTCCACCTCAGCCTGCTAGAGTTGCAGCACGGCTCTCCTTTACCACAGCCGGTCTCTACCTCTATCATCTATAATTTTTCTATGAAAAAGTAATAGCTTGTGATTGTAATGATGTAAGATCAAATGCTTAAGTGTTAATCAAACACATTTCTACCCATAAAACTGTGATACAAAGTGTCCGGGTTGTGCTGAATTTTTACCCACCAAATTTTATGTATTTAATTTATTTTCTGCTTTCTTCAGCATGTGTTCACACACATAGAAAAAACACATTTACAGTACTCATTGAAAATATTTTTATGTCTACTGGCACAGTTTGTGGGGTTAAGTGCCTTGAAAAAAGGGCACCTCAGTTGTGGTAAGGGAGGGACAGTTCAAAATTAGTTGGAGTTGAACAATAAGGACTTGATCCCTAAGTGGCTTCCTACCTGCCGTCACTACTGTTGGTTGGAATACCAATTCAAGCCAAGTGTGTGTGTGTGTGTGTCTGTGTGTGTGTCTGTGTGTGTGTGTGTGTCCTTGCTTTAGTTGAAATCCTTGTAACAGGCTTTTGCCATGTAACAAGATAACCACACAGGCCCACATTACCATATTGTTCTCCACCCAAAACTTACCTGATTTTCATAGTAATTATTATTTTTAAATGATCACAGTTCCTCATAACACAGCACAGGTATCCCAAACAATTTGGAAATGCAGCATTTTTTTTTCAACCAGACATGTTCATGTTTCAAAAACAGAAGTTTGTGTGCCTGTGGTTTACTGTGAGAGTAATCACCCCAGACATACTTCAGAGAACATTTTCTTTACAGAATGAACTCACAGCTTTGTTTTCGCACTGTTCCTGATGTCAACCATTGCAGAATAGAAGCATTGCATAATATCTCTCTCCATACTGTCCATCACTAACATACTGTATATCCTATACAGTGCTGTACAATATATAGACTTTACTCCTCTAACACATGACTCCAGCCAGGAAACACAATATGGGTGGTGGTGTGTTAGTTCCTCTCATCTTCAGTATTACTCCCCTCCTGGTGAAGTGAATCTATGGAAATGTGGCTCACCCCAGCAAGCTTTTAGAGAACAATACCTAATTACACGCTGTGCAATTTCCAGCAGGCAAGGTCCAATATCCCAAGCACTTTGGAGAAGATAATAACCATCATATATTTAAAAGAGGCTGGAGAAGGGGGGGGGGGGGGGGGTGAAGTATAGAGGCTCTCCTAGTGACAGGTGTTGATTAGATTAGGGGTGTTGTGCCCCATCCCCTTGTGCAATTTCTGCCAGGCTTTCATAAACTGTTTGGCAGTCATATCTGAGGGTTCTGCACAGTGCAAAGCTCAGAACGTCAATGAGAGGCTGAATGTGAGAAGATGTTTAGCAAGTTGAATTTTTTTTTTACATTTGTGGGATGCGGAAAACAGCTTAAACTGTAATGGGAATATCACATCTTGTATAGAGGAGTATTCACTTGGTCATTCTATACAATGCCACTCTGCATGTTACGAGTGGGGGGAGTTGGCGGACCCAGGCGCAAGACACAAACTCAAGCGTTAGAGGTTTAAGTGGTTTATTTGAGTGCAGGGGATAAATGGGCTAGAGAAGGCATAGGTTGGAGGAGACCAGGGAGTGGGGGCTGAGTGGAGAGGGCGCCAGCCGGGACGAACAGAGGAGCGCCACGGGCTGGAGGTGGTGGGCGAGGACGGCTGATGAAGAGACCAGGAGAAGAGTCTGTCACCGGGAATGATTGGAGAAGCGGGCTGGCTGGGAGGAGCAGGTAGATGAGGCAAGCAGGAACAACCAGGTAAGCGAGGTGCGTCGGAGAGGACTGGCAGCAGACAGGAGGAGCGAGAGTGTGGACCTGAGACACAGGGAATGAAAGGTTAGGTTCGCAGGGAATTTAACACTGGAAAACTTTCACTAGAAACAACTAAGTAGAGACGCCGGAGACCTGTCTACCACTGAGAGGAAGCAACGATCTGGCAATGAGTGACTGAAAGACCGGGGTAGAAATACTGGAGCTCAGATGAGTTGATGAGTGGCAGGTGTGCTGGCTGATTGGCAGCCGGGAGCAGGCGGGGAGTAGGTGGAGCGCCACGCTGACTGACAGACATGTACAACAACAAACAAGGAGAGACAACACAGGGAGACGAGGGGAAGGGAAAACAACAAAAACAATAGGAGGCATGGGAGAACTGTGACACTGCACTCTTAACAGTCTGTTATTACACAGTAAATGAAAGGTAGTGGCACATTACTGCCTCTGTTCATTTCAGCTGATCTTTATTCTAAATAGTTATGTTATATATTTTATGTCAACAAATTCCATGAAAAGCGGATACCAAAAATGTGTTACTCTGTCTGACTTTCCTACCCTGTCAGCCCCAAGGCCCTTGGTTCCTACTGAAGATGTAATTAAATCAGTAATTATTGAGTCATTGTTGTTTTTGGTATTTTCATGGGATTTGTTGACAATAAGAAAAATACACACTGTCACCAGCCTTATCCGTTAATCACCCCTCCTCCCCAAACACACACACACACACACAGAACCTCAGCTATTAAGCTATGGAGGACCTTCGCGCGTGCTGGGACTGTGCTGACTGGGAGGTTTTCAGGACTGCTACCAACAGTCTGGATGAGTTCACAGAGGCTGTGACATCATACATCAGCTTCTGTGAGGACTGCTGTGTAACATCACGCTCAGAGTGAGTTACAACAATGACAAACCCTCGTTCACAGCTAAGCTCAGACAGCTAAGGTTGGAAAAGGAAGAAACATTCAAGAGTGGGGACAGGGCAAGGTTTAAAGACTCAAAGTACAGGTTTAGCAAGGCGGTGAGAGAAGCTAAATGACTGTACTCTGAGGTCACACTACTATGTTTTAAAACGCTGATTTAAAACAAAAACGATCTCCGTACACACGAGCGTTTTATCATCGTTTCAGAAATAATCTCCGTCCATGCCTGAAAACGCATATCACGTGAACATTCACGTGTACTGGGCGTGCATGTGCCGGTGTAAACAGGAAGCAGATTGTCTACTCTGCGGTTGGTTGCTTAGTTGCAGAAAATACTATGAACGAAGAACAGCAATGGAGAAAAGTAAGAGCAGAGATTTCTTTGCTTGGACCGACGACCAGGTGGAACTGTTACTGAAAGTAAGTGTTATTATAATTTGTTATTAATGTTGAATTAACCGCTGGTAGTCAAGGCAGATGTCGTTTGTTTTCATCTGGAAAAGGGTCACGTGATACGGGTGTGACGAATCAGGGAAGGACACGTCGTGGCTGATAAGACCCAATCAGGGAGTGAACATGGGTGTCTGCATCATTGTTTGAATCTCTCCATTTTCGTCTATCCTTACTAAAATGCAATCCGGAGTTTTTAAACTAAAACAGGGTCAGCAGCATTTTAAAAGGTCTCCATTTTAGGGATTATAAAACGCCGGAGTAGTGTGGACACTAGGTTTAAATGTAGCAAAAATTATGCCTTTTAAAACAAAAACGTACGAGTGTGGATGTAGCCTGAGAAACTCCAAAACCAGTTCTCAGCCAATGACCCACCCACCCCATCACCCTGTGTGAATCCCAAGTCGACACTGTGGAGTCCTTCCTCTTCCTGGGCACCATCACCACACAGGATCTCAGCAGAGGATGTACTTTCTGGATGGTGGCAGATTATGGCCGACTCCACCCACCCCGGACACAAACTTTTGCAGACAATCCCCTCCGGCAGCAGGCTGCAGTCCATCAGGACCAAAACCTCACACCACAGGAACAGTTTCTTCTTCAGTTTCTTATTGTCAATTTTCTATTTTGTATTTATGCTTCTTGACTTGCAGTACTTCCTTTATCTTTCTATATGTTTTTTACTTACTATGTTTATTATTATGCACCAAAATACCAAAGCAAATTCCTTGTATTTGTAAACCTACCTAGCAATAAATCTGATTCTAATTCTGATTAGCACAGGAAGGGGGTGTGGTTGCTGCCCAATGGTTAGCATTCACAGCTTTTTCCATTCCATTTCCAGTTTGGCCATGTCAAACCTTGAAAAACTTTTAACCATGTCAAACTTTTGCTGATTGCCAGTTGATGCAGAGTAGACTGCTGTGCTTTCCACTGTGCAGTCAGGTGAGACCTCTGCAGGATTAGTAGCAGTCACTATGGTTGTTGTTTTACATTCTGAAAATACCCTGACTTCTTTTTGTCACTGCTTCCTGCATTGGAAGTGAATGTCAATTCCAATGGACATAAATGACTAATGCAAAATAGTTTAATATGAAAGCAGTTTGTTGGGGACAGGGTTGGTAGAAAAACCACAGCAATTACCTCTTTATGTAAATGCAAAAATCTGGCTTTGAACTGAGGTCCTGACAGAAGAGAATATGGTTTACTGGTGAACTGAAAGATCCTCCACCCCTTTCACACATAATGCGATCAAGTCAGTGTTAAATTGCATTTTATCATGTTCATGAGAGAACCTAATTTCTCCAAATCATACTGAAGTATGAAGATTGTGTGAAATAAAGTTCCTCTCTTGAAGTGTGCCAGGTCATAGTCAGCTTTAATCTCTGACTGCCAGTTGTGTTATAGGTTCTCCGGCTAATCTGTCATCTGGTCTTTCCTCAACAGGAACCAGCCCAAGGCCTGGAGCCTTTCCTGATGCCAACAGTCCTGGCCCTGTGGCTGACCTCTATGGAACCGCCAGTCAGGACTCTGGTGTGGGCAACTACATCAGTGCCACAAGCCCTCAGCCGGGCCCGGGCTTCAGCCACAGCATTGCTGTGAGTATATCTATTTTTTCATCATCATCATCATCATCATCATCCACTTTATCACATTTATCCATTAACTCCTTTTGGCTGAACTCATTCCTCACCACTTTTCACCACTTATTATAACAAAGAATATTAGATAGAAAACAGTCAGGTGAAATATCATTTTAGAGATTGTCTGCCTCTTGAATCAGTAGTTTTAGAATACTTTGTGCAATCACTTTCACTCACTCAAATTCATGCTTACCTTCCAGTAGTCCCGTAACACCTCATCATGAAATTTAGTTAATGAAAATTCAAGGTTAGGTTCAATAATCCCTTTGTGTTTCACTTCTTTCTCTGCTGTTTAATGACAAACTATGACCAGCAGGGCAAGCCCATCTATCATTCTTATAACACATATTTCTCAAAGTGTTTGTACCATTGTAGAACATAAGCATTTTATGTTCTTATCTGTCTAGCCAGGATTCCTTTTGGAAAAAATTGGGTAGGCAGATGAAACCTGGGAAACCAAAGCCATAGCTTATCCAACCAGAGCTGTTAACTAAAGCACAGTGTCAATTTTGCCTGTTTTGATCTTCTGTCCAAGTAACTCAACAGTACACTGACTAGAAACATTAACAAGGCCTTTTGTGTGTTTGACCACCTGCTTTTAGTTTCACACACATCATGAATACCATCTGTTGTGCAAGATTGAATTCCCTAGTACATTCCAAGGCCATTAAGAGAACTGTGTAAAGGACTTAAGGACAGGAGCGTCTTGTTATCGCTCGAGAATCATTTTATTCATTAAAACTGAGCATATTGAGTATGCTATAATAAATACTATACTAAGGAAATATCTGTCATATAAGTTTGTCATGGCTATGAAAAATGGTCATTATTTATGTAGTTACTGCAGTTTATTCTAACTTTACACACTCTTATTAAATTGTTTGCTCCACACACTGAGAGAAGTCAAAATCAGCCTCAAAATACAGTTTCTCTGATAATTTCCATAAACTATCACTAATATAGTTTACATCAGTTGAATAGAAGAAATACAATCTGAACATTACCATAGTTTTTGGTGCATGGTTTCATTTGACTATTGAGACTTACAATTATGTTGGCTGATAATGGTGACCTGATATGGATTATTTCTATGCATTACATATCTCCTGAAGCTTTAGCCCCCTAAGAAAGAAAATGGATGGATGGGTTAATTTTTTATAATTAAAAGATAAGGCTGGTGTTATTTTATATTTTTGTTATTATCAGCAGTTTGTTAGGCTTTGGATACAGACTCAATACTTCATCAATTAATTTTTGGTTGTTGACAGAACAAATATTGAATCACCAGCCTTATCCTTTAACATACAAAAAAATATTTGACTTGCAAAGGTGTAATTATGATGTATTATGGTATTTGGAAGTTATAATTATGAAAACATTTCTTAAAGGTTTTTTTCCCCTTTGATGAATGCAACACGCTTCTGTGCATCGGTGCATAATTACTGTTTTGCATGTGATTTTTTTATTATTTGATTAATACGTGTTAGCATGAATGTGATAAACCTCACAAGTAGAGCTCAGGCTCTAAGTGTAGAAATTTCCCCAAAGTAAATTATAGAACCCACAAAAACAAAGACATTGATCTCTAATCTCTGGATTGTTTGCAGATGTTGATCTGTCGTTCTGAAAGTTCTGTGTGACAATTAGGTTAATTTTATAGATGATGACCTCAGAAAAGAATTTCTAATCTAGAAAAAAAAAAGAATGTAAATTTTGGTACCAAACTGTGATGTACGTATTGTCCTTCCTGTTAAAGTAAGAGAGATACATTTCCATTCATGCTGGCATCACATCCTATGTATAAACTACTCTCACCAGTAGTAGCTACTTTTTGCCTTTTTTCCAAGAAATGCATACTGACACAGTTACTAATTGTACATTTTAGGGTCCATTGATTGCGACAGCTTTTACAAATGGATACCATTGAAAGCTAAGAGGTGACTGGTTGCCATCTTATTTAAGGTATTATATGCTATTTATATATCACAACCCTATCTGCCCATTCAAACATGTATTGTTCTTATATCCATTTTACACATCTTATTTTCCCTTTCATTTCTGCTCCTATCATATTTATTGTGGACACTGCCCTTCAATAAGATGTCACAGCTATTCACAGGGGTTGTGCCAGCACAGCTGTATAGTATATTCACTAAAATGGCAAGCCCTTTGAAAGTTGCATTAAAAAAGTTTTAAACTAATACTTGGATTCTCTCTGAGGCATCCTTTCATCGTAACTGTAGTATTAACCATGGTTCGACTTATGTATGCATGCATACTTTTATCAACTTTGCAAGAAACATCCTTTTTTCTTCAAACTCTGCCTTACTTTACCAATTGTTGCTTTCTCTGACATTTCTGACATCAGTTTGGAATTCCAGATGAAAGGGTGATAGTGTTATTCATCCAAGTGGTTCCTTTTCTTCTTTTACATACTTTTTTTGTTTACTTGAGGCTCATACATACAATAATGAATTTGATGTGCTTGGCATTCATTCTGTGCTGGGACTGTATGTGGTCCACAAACCTGGACTTTATGTAGTCCTCAAACCCATACTACCATTTTACAAATTATGCAACATGTAAAAATGTATAATGATGAACACAGAGCTACATTTTCCCTTAAATTTTAACTTGTTTTGATTAAGACATGAAAAAGTGAAACAGATTAAAACTGACTTGATTTGATACAGGCATACTTGTGTTGATAAAGGCCTTCTTGCCATTCATACGCCATGAAAAATGCTCATGGTAGCCTTCAAGCTTTAACTTCAGTTGTTGAGTTTTTGAGACAAACAGATCACTGAGGGGTGTAGGCGTGGCCTATGACTAAAATATTGGCCAGCGCACATGTTAGGCTGGGTTCAGAATGCAGGTGTTTGAAAAGTAAGACTGGTTTTGAAGTTGGTCTCATCACTTTCAGGAGAGAAATTATCTGTTCTTAAATCGTGAACACAAACTACGAGATTGTAAAATAAAATTACAGATATCATTAAGATTATCTGTCACACATACTCTTTCTCTTACGCACACACCCTCACATCTCTCTCTCAACTGTATGTTGAAGATGTGTTAAGCCTCAGCAGATTGGACATCATTTCCACTGGCCTTTTCCCCTACAGCTGTACTTTAATCCCATTGGGTACCAGCCTCGTTGTTGCCAATATTTAAAAGATTTTTTTTCCTCTTCCATTTTGTCTGTTCTTTTTTTCCACAATTTGGAATGCCCATTTTCCGTATGTATTGCAGTCCCTACCTCTGCTAACTCTACTCTAAACTGTGAAAGGGTTAGACTGACATGAGCTACTTCTGTGATCATAAGCTGCTTCTTTTTACCTGCCAGCAAGGAGCATCTCTGAGAGGGTAACATGCAAAATCTATCCTACCAGTTCTGCCTGTCTGTTATGTAGGTGCCACAACCAACCAGTCATCACTGACATTAGCTTGAAAAAAGTAATAGTAGTGTAAGCCCAACCACAGAGGGCCTGGCTCAACTTTTGACATTGGCCAATCAAATGCAAGTAAAATAAAATGCATGTCCCTTGTAGCACTGTGCTAATTGTCCTACACTGAATGGCCAAAAGTACTTGGACACCCTTGAACAAAGTTTGTGGGCATCGAAACACTACAGTCATATGTAATAGTTGAACATGTCATTCCGATGAAATGAATGTGCTGCTACCCCCACTCTTCTGGTCTAAGGCCTTTCACCAGATTTTGGGACCTGGCTGCAGGGATCCGCTTCCATTTAAACACAAGAGCATTAGTGAAGTCCAACACTGATGTTGGTCGATAAGGCCTGGCTCGCCGTTGGCATTCCACTTCATCCAAAAGGTGTTGGATGGGGTTGAGGTCAGGGCCATCAAGGTCTTCAGCACCAAACGGGTGGCTTCTTTCAATGTCATGTTGAAATAGGGAAGGGCCAAACACAAACTGTTGCTACAAAGTTGGAAGCACACTCTTGTCTTGCTCCAGACCAAAAGTACACAAGTATGTGTGTGTATGAGTTGTAAAATATCGTTTGTTTTAGTTTTAGGCATTCTTGGCTAATTTGATCCCTCAGCAAGAAACACAATTAGGACTCACTTAAAATATATACCGATCAGCCATAACATTATGACCACTGACAGGTGAAGTGAAGAACATTGATTATCTTGTTACAATGGCCCCTGTCAGTGGGTGGGATATATTAGGCAGCAAGTGAACATTTTGTCCTTGAAATTGATGTGTTGGAAGCAGGAAAACTACCAAAAGTAGTCCAGGGAAGGAAAACTGGTGAACCGGCGACAGGGTCATGGGCGGCCAAGGTGTGGGGATCGAAGGCTGGCCCATGCGAGACCAGTCAGGGTGCCCATGCTGACCCCTGTCCGCTGCTAAAAGCGCCTACAATGGGCACGTGAGCATCAGTACTGGACCACGGAGCAATGGAAGAAGGTGGCCTGGTCTGATGAATCACGTTTTCTTTTATATCATGTGGATGGCTGGATGCATGTGCATTGCTTACCTGGAGAAGACATGGCACCAGGATGCACTATGGGAAGAAGGCAAGCCGGAGGAGGCAGTGTGATGCTTTGGGCAATGTTCTGCTGGGAAACCTTGGGTCCTGCCATTCATGTGGATGTTACTTTGACACGTACCACCTACCTAAACATTGTTGCAGACCAAGTACACCCCTTCATGGAAATGGTTTTCCCTTAAGGTCTTAAAATGTAATCACATAATTTCATGTCATTGTCAAATCTCGCAAGGGTTCAAATTATAAGAGCAATAATTTAAACAATAATTTAAACAATAAAAACCAATTATGGTGGAAAACCTTTTAAACTTAGACAGCTGTATGAGGAGCCACAGTGTGGTGAGATTCCATTATTGCAAATAAAACAGTGGTAACAATGCATTGGATTATGGTTGAAGTAGACATTGTAAGGAACTGATACATTTAGCTGACAGGAGGTTTTGCGAGGGGATTATGGCATGAAAAAGTTTGCCAGCTGAGGTGCGTTTGAATCCCCGTGTCTTAATGTCTCAAAGTCTTGTCTCAAAGTCTCAAAGTTGTTTCAAATTTCACACCCCTAAAAGGACATGACAGGATATCTATGGGTCTGTAAAAGATCAGAGGAAATGTTTAAAAAATGTGCTGGAAGTATATTTTATATAATCAAATTCAAATATAAAATCACAGGTATTGTCAGATTTTAAAAAATTTTTAATTTAATTTAATCATTCAGTGGTATTTTGGCAGATTTGGAAACTAAAGCAAATTATGTAATTTCCCAAAAATGAATATTTTCTTTGTGGTGGTTCACTCTGTCTGTCTCTCCAACACTTTGGTCTAGATATCTAATGACCAGCTGTCAGTGAAATGTTCTGTAGATATTCCTGGTCCCTAGAGGAGGAACCCTTTTGCTGATCTCAAACCAGGAACTTTCTGTTACTGTCCTCCCTGACCCCTCTCCTTTTTCTTCTCTTGTCTCTGTATTTTTATTAAGTGGAGTCATGCAGCTTCAAGAGTGCACATTTTTTCTCAAGCGGAAACATTTGAAATCCGTGTACGCATTTTCACTTCAGTTCACGTTACCTAGAGTAAATTTGCATCTGTTTTTGTTCACATATGTCTCTCCATTGACTTTGTGTTCAGTCATTATACGCCATTATAGTCTTTTTGCTAGGTTATATAACATGGCTCCCAGTAGTTTCGAAAGGCCACTTTGCCATCTAACAGGATGGTATAATGGTTTCGGAATTTATTGTCAATTTAAATTTGAGATAATGATGTCTTTATGTAACTGGGCAAAGATGTTTAAAGGAGCAAATGTAATATCATGATCTATTTGTAGAGTCAGTCAATACTGTTTTATAAACAACCAGTAATATTTATTTTGTACTTAAAAATCTGACATTATTTGGTCTTAAAGTAAGCCCTCAAACCTACAGATACCTTGTGTTGTTGTGTGTGAAATAAGAGCTACAAAGAGACCCAGTGAATGTTCTGTAGAGGAAAGAAAAATGTTGTTGATGCTGCCTGACTTTTGGCTGTGTGTGTCTGTGCTGCCAGCAGGATATTTCAGAGGGCCGTGCAGACGTCAGGCTGGAGTTTCTAAACTGCTTCTATGTACAGGTGATGCCATCCAGCACTAACCACTACAGCTTCCACACAGTGAGCCAGACCGGAGGTGGCACCAGATGAAGAACAGCTGAAAACAAAAGTCAAAAATCATCACAGAAAAAAACATGACAGTCTAGCAGTGGTATAAAGCCTAACCTGCTATGGAGAGCCCTCTGACTGTACTGTAGTCCGGTATCCTTGTGTAGAGATTTGCTGGTTTTAATTTTACTTTTGACTTTCTTTTTTTTTCATGATTTCAATTGCTTTTCTTGGATTATGACTTTTTGTCTTGGACTTTAATCAATAATGAAAAATTCTTTTTAAGTATTTAGTTCTGATTATTTTATGTGTCACTACACCTTTTTGTGTGTGTCTGCTGAGACACTGTGGATACTTTTTTATCTTTGAGTGATTGAAATATTGTCAGTTTGCACATACAAAGACGTCTGATGTGAACCATTGTGGTTTGGTTCATGTATCAAAACAACACAAGAAAAACCAATAACACCTAGTAGCTTTGGTTCTAGCAATGTGGTCATTAAATGTACCTATTTTTGGCAATAAGAGGACTACAATATTTTGACAGTCCTGTTTTATAAATGTTTTGTTGTCTAGAGAAAAAAATAGAAAAAGTCGTCCTTTTAATTCAATGTCCGATTTAAAAAGAAGTGTATAACTGTAAATTATATAGTGGTTTAGAGAGGGACAGACAGCTTTTTGTGATGGTTGATTAGGAGGAAAGGCCACATCATTCTTGATGGGAGGACATCAACTGTCCCAGCAGAGTCCCATCCATCGCACGTCTGAGGAATCCCGTGACAGATCCTGTACTGTTGGTTTTCTCCGTACATCCTCTTCGCTTCCAACTGTGGCTAATTTGATACCAGCATATTTGTCTACATGATGATCTATAGTCTGCACAATTAGATAAAGACGACACAAGCTTGTTGTTGTCACACAAACATCTGTGTATCTGCACTCTGTGACACAGTGACAGGCTCCTCTCACATTCTTCTGTGTCATTGCGACTCTAGAGCTCAGTAGCATGAAAAAAAATTCATCCAAAGCACACTAGATAGTTTTGGGAATACTAGACAAATAAGTTGTGTCCTCATATTTCACAAAGTTTGTTTGATATACTGTAATTGTCTTTACATGTCTGGTGTCACACAAAAGGCAATATTTCAAGTCTGATATATTTTTTGCGACTTGTGTTTCTTTCCGAGGAGGAAGAAGTGCAGCAGATGAGTGTTGCTTATTACCTCAGTCCTGTGTGTTTTGTAACGATGACCAGAGAACTTATTTGAAAATGACATGTTCATGCACTGTTATTAGAGCTAAGGCTGAGATCAGATTTAATTTGCACATTTGTTGGCTCTTTGAAGTGGACTTAGTGATGTGAAGGACTTTTATTTATAACTCAATTCTGGTCAGTCTAACTTGAAAATGTCAGGACATTTATTTACTGTTTTTAAATTTTGACAGTTGCCAAATAGCCTGATCAAAATTGTGCACACACACAAATTTTCATAAAAGCATTACAAAAAACGTAAAGGAAAATAGTAATGTTGTCTATAATTTCATGTACAGTAAATAGGAATTTGCTATAACTAAAGAATCCATTTTCTTTAAGTTTGAAATGGTTTATGAATCGATATATGTATATGCTGTTTTCTTCCTCTTGTGCTAATACAGATATTTTACAAATTACTTTTACAAACTATGGGAAGCTGAATGCTGGACAGTTTCTAAAATGGAGACTTCAAGTAATAATCAAATTTAAAAAAAGTTAATTAAAGTGTTAATTAAAAAGACAAACATGTAAGTTCCCTTGTATGATTTACATTTCTAAGAAGAATTTGTATCAATATTTTTGTGGTTGTAAATGATTATCTGAATATCTATATAACTAACAAAAATAACTGTATATCCATCCAGTTCTCTCTCCATTCCCTGTCATCCTCTACAATAATCCTGAGTTCATCATTAATGTATTTCAGTAATGTTATACAAAAGAAAATCCAATGACCTTATATAGGAGTGCTGTCTTTGATACCAGTGTAGTGGTCTATACACAGATATGAACTGTCATTATCTATCGTGTCAAGACTGTCTCTCCACTCTACATATTCCATATGTATGGGGACTGAGCCCCAAGGGGTCAGCTGATGTGGATCCTCTTTAAGACACATCACCTGTGGTGGTCACGCACTGATTAGCAACACATGGTTATATAAGCACAATGCGTGCGTGGCCTCTCTGATTCCTTGATTTCCACGATCAAGCAGTCAGATGTGTGTATTTCATTTGAGTTGTGCATGTTTTAGCGTGTGTTTTAACATCAGCGTTGTCCGCTTACCTAGTGAGTAGGAGAGCTGGTCTACAGGCCCCTCTCTGGATTGCTGTATTGTCTTTAATACACAGGCTGGTGGAAGCGTGGCAGCTTGCAGCATCTGCTTTGCCTGTCTGCTTGCATAGCCATTGTCTCACATGAAATCCGACCTCTTCAGGCGGAGGAGGGGGCATGCTTCCTATGAGGTGTCAAACAATTCAGCCAACTAACACACTGTACCTTCACTGCGTACCTGCTATGGCTAAAATGATGTGCACTTGTAGTTTGGCGAGCTGTAGCAAACACCACATCAGCACACTACACCTCTGCTGAAAAATATATCTAGGCGTGCAAATAGGTACGCTTGGTAAGTGGAGCGCATGTTACATTTGTATGAGTTGTCAAATGATTCAGCCAACTAACGCACAATACCTTCATTGCGTACCTGCTACAGCTAAAGAGCGTGTATGTGTGTGTGCTTGTATACTTGTATTTTGGCGAGCTGTAGCAAATGCCATGCCAGGCTTCAGAGGCAGCTGCAACGCCGTCCAGCAGCAGGATGAGAGGCAAGCAACTGTCCCCCGTCAAAAGTTATTCCTCACTGTTTGTCAACATGCCTCTTTGCCACGTTGATATGAGCACCATGGCATCGAACATAATGAGCCTGAAGCTTCGTGTGGAGCCAGAACGTGTTGTTTTGTACTTTACGCTGCTGTAGGCAAAGGAGTTATTAGAAATTTATCACAAGTTGCAGGATTTTCGGCAGGATTTTCCACCATTTGAATTAGGCTTTCACCATCTGAAGGGACGTGTACGCGTGTCTGCGTTTGTAGAACTAGTTCAAATGCACCGTCTCTGAAATAACCTGTGATTGGCCAAAGTCTACTGTCACAGGCTAGATTTTCTAAAGCCTAAAAACAGAGCCAAGAGGAGGGGCAGAAATAGAGGTTTTCTCTCAGACAACGGTTATTATGGATTTTTTGCCCAATGACACCAAAAGAATACTGCCTACCCCACCTTTAAGAAGGCACTAGTGAAATGTTGACGATAGATGGCTGAATCGTTTGACACCTCATATGCTTCCCAGCTGATCGCTACACCACCTTGGCCAAAGTGTGGCTTGTGTGTCCCTCGTGGGATCCGACCTAGTCAGAGGACCCAAGCAGGCATACTTTAGCCGTGGGTAAATCCAAAGGGAAAACAAAACAAACAGGGAAAAGATGGGTAAATGGCATTCCTTCATGGTCCACTTGGGCTTCCAAAGATGGCAATAGAGGATGGTCATGATCTGTGTGCATTGCTTGTCTTGGGGAAGCCGAGCTGCCCAAGCAGCAACACTAAAATGATGGATGCCATGCTCGCCAGAATGCATGGAGCTGTTGCAATCCAGGTACAGCTGGTTAACTATTCTAGCCTTGTATCAGCATCAGCTGACCAAACAGTTGGAGCAGGGGGGGTTATGGCTGTGGAGATCTACACTCTCCTGGCAATGAAGTCCATCAGGGAGGTGAAGCAGAATGATCAGCAGGCTGGGTTCTATTCATGTTACTTCATCATTCCCAAAAAAGATGTTGACTGTCCCGAGGGTTCGACAGGCCATCCTCCAAAGCGACTGGTCTGCCACAATCGACCTAAAGGATGCATATCTTCAGATCCCAATATGGAAGGGACACAGATGCTACCTCAGGTTCACTTTCTACTGCAGAATCTTTGAGTTCTGTGTCCTCCCATTCAGCATATTGCCAGCCCCCTGCACATTCACAAGGTGCATGGACGCAGTCCTGGGACCCTTGTGTTGTGTGAGAAGGTCTTCGCATCTCCAATTACCTGGATGACTGGCAGGTGTGTGCTCGCTCAGAGGAGCAGTGCTGCAACAATGTGACCCGGCTCCTGCAGCACTTAGGGCACCTAGGCCTGCGCCTCAACAGGAGGAAGAGAAGGCTCTAGCCCTCACAGTCCATGGAGTTCCTAGGCATGTGTTTGGATGTCAGAGCAGGAACTCTTTCCCTAACTCCTGGAAGACAGGCTGCCCTCTTAGGCTGGGGAGCCGTCCACAAGGGCGAAGGCATCAGCGGCCAGTGGCACAAACCCTGGTTAGCACAGCATCAATCTTCTGGAATTGCAGGCTATCTATCTAGCTCTTCTGTACTTCCTGCCAGAGCTGAGGAACCATCATGTGCTGGTGAGAACAGACAGTACAGTGGCAGCAGCATATATAAACAGGCAGGGGGGCCAGGGCTCCCTTCACCTTTGTGGATTGGCTCTGACAATATCTGAGTGGGCACATCCACAGTTCAAGTCCATGAGGCATGTGCCAGCTGGGTCTGCTTGGTTTCCTGGCAGTGTGTCTTACAGAGTACCTGTATATATGTAATATGTTGGGTGGAGAGATACAATAGAGAACGGAAGGCTACATGTGTAACCCAGGTTCTCTTAGTGGAGAGACGATCTTTCCAGCTAAAAATCAAGGTTAACTGGAGAGGCTATGTACACGTGCCACGTATATAACCATGTTTTACTAATCAGGGCGGGGCCACCACAGGTGATGTGTCATAAAGAGTATCCATGTCAGCTGCCCACGTGGGGGTCAGTCCCCGTACATATGGAATATGTAGGGTGGAGAGATAGTCTCCAGAACCTGGGTTACACATGTAACCTTCCGCTCCCTCTGTCTCTCCTTTCACTCTTTCACCCAGTAACTAGTGATAGATGTTTTGTAGTTACAATAGATACTATTAGCTTATACTCATATAAAGTTCTATCCTTACTGGTCCTACATCATCTAATGTTTTCCATCTGGGAAAAAAAGCTGACATTGGTTTCACTTGTATAAAATTTTTCTGTTGAGTTTTTTGTTCTGTACTGCTATCACATGGTTTCAGTGAAACCAAAGCTCTCATTGAAATTTTTTGAAGGAAGAATTTCTGTAAATTGTTCTTGTAAACAAGGCATTAATTGGATCCCCACACTTGAATGATATAAAAAGGGTCTTTGCCATACTACCTTAAATGCTAATGCTAGATATGCAAAACACTTTGATTTGTTATAATTTGACAGAGTTAAAGAGCAGGAGGGATTTTATTACACTGATTAAACAAATGTATATAGTTATAACAGATGATTGATAACAGTAATAACAATGACAATTATAAATATTAATCTATACTCTGTGTTTTAGAATTTGTACTCTTGAAATATCCCAGTGGCCCATGGCACTACTTTTTTTCACTTGTTAACTTCTGTACATTTTAGTTTGAACTCATCAACCCTAAATTATTTTTTATTTACTCTTGAATCATGGAAACAGCTTGTACTTTAATCAATGTCAGATAGGCAATCACAAAAGCTTGTTATCCAGTTGCCTGCTGATTAAAGCGATACTTATCTAATTCAGACTAAATACTTACATAGCCTTAGAAACTTGCAATAACTGTCTTTCCTGGACTTGCAGCAGTGCAAAGATGACTGTGGTGATGTTAATCAAAGTGTGAATGAGAAAAAACTCTCTTCCACACAACATACTGTAGTTGTTCCATAATATACATCTGTTAATATGTCAAGTTATGGCTTTGCACTTTTACCAGAAGGTAGAAGAGTTAAGCAATTTTGCAACAAATGACAAATTATGCTTGTATGCCACTACTTTGCATTAACAAATAATGCTTTTTTGGGGATACATAATGCCAGATTAGCGTGGTATCGTGGTTAGCACTATGACCTCACAGCAAGAAGACTCTGGTTCAAACCTACTGGCTGGCTGGGGCCTTTATGTGTGGAGTTTCCATGTTCTCCTTGTGTATGTGGAGGGGTCTCCTCTGGATGCTCAGGTTTTCTCCCACAGTATATGCAAAATATAAACTACCAGCCTTTTCCCAATTCTTTGTTCCTGTCATATCTGTGCATGGCAGCTGAAGTATGATTCATGTTTGGGAAAATGTATGGTCTTGGTTAAATAACAAAAATGTCAATGTTACCAGTACAACACAAGACATTAACATTACTGCCAGTGTATACACTTAAATGCCTGTCAACAAACCCAGCCTCCACCCTCTTAAGCCTGTTACATACTTTATGTAGGTAATGAAACACAGATAAAATGTTATGCCACTGGAAAGACTTGGCAGATTTGACCATACTCAACATATGTTCTTATGTCGCTGTGAAGGTAAAACAGTAGTACAAAGTCTTCAAGGGGCAGTGCAATGACAGACTTAACAAGTCCTCCAAATTAAACGACAAAATACGCCGTTTGTAACTGCCCTCCAGAATGACACATATAAGCGTTTTCTGATCAGTCACCTGGATTGGCAGGATGACTTTTTTGGTAATAGTTCTTTCAGCATACTGCAGCCTAGACTGGAGGAAAATATTCAGAGATTAACAGTTTACAGTGATGATTACAAAGATTTAAAAACAAGGTAATCTCAAGGACACCTGTATTGGCAGGATGATTTATGAACAGACAATGGTTGAGGTTCGGTTAGGTTTAGGCACAAACACAACTTGGTTAGGGCTAGGGAATCATCGTGGTTTGGGATAAAATTACCACTTACACATAGTTTATTATTACATTATTACAATAATAACCACTTTGTTAAGGAGGTTAAAATAAACCAGAGTTGTTGGTGGTAGGAAACAGGAAATGAACTGTGATCTGCTGAATTAAAGTCCCACATTTGGTTGACCCATCCATCCACCCTTACCTCATCCCGCTGCATAGTTTGTTGCTCTATAATAACATAACCCTTTCTCCTGCTCCCGATGGACAAGAGTCAAATGTACTTGCCTGCGAGAGAGCTTTTACACTTCAGTGTAAACAGATGTCGATTTTGGGCATTTGCTGTCGCTTTTCTTGGGAGGACAAACAGACTGGTCTAATGGCTTCCCAAATAGTTGTGAGGGACTGAACAGAAGCACAAATCAAAGCTTCATCCTGTTTTTTTGTACTACAGCATCACTCAGTGCATTGCCTGAAACTGCAGCTCTTGCATTGCTTCCTGCTTTTGAACTTACCACTGAATATGAATGTGCTAATGCAACATAGTTTCATATGAACATAATTCATAGGGTTCAAAGGTTTGTACAGGAGTACCTTACAGAGCCATGAGTAGTATTTGAAGGAATTATACCACTAACAGACACACATTGGTGCTGTGCTCTACCTTTTGAGCAACACACTCACTGTTTTACATGGCTCAGCTGAGTTCATGAGTGATGGGCCTGTATAGCCTCTATAGCATACCTCATTTTATACCTGAGGCTTGGAAGACACAAGGGTTTCACAGTAGTACAGTACTGTGCCTTTATTGACAATAGTGAGGAAGTTTATTTTGCGACTGTTTAAATTATGGTAGCAAATCTTTCACTCATGATATATCCATATATATTATCGTCCCAGGGTCAGAGACAGTTCATCACATCAGGTGTTACAAACTGAATCTGTAACTGCCTAAGCCACTTTGGAAATAAAGTGTTATTAAAGTATGAGCTGTTTACCCTTTGAAGTAGCTGATCCAGTTCCACATCTTATTATGCAGTATGCCTTCATTGCTTAAGATTGTTTTGATTTTATCTCATAGCTCACACTTTAAGGTAGCATGGCTCTGTTGTTACTGTTCTCACTTTAATATTGACAGCAATTTACAGCTAATGAATGTTACACATCTTGCTAGACAAGTTCATCATTGGATAATTGTTGGCTAGAAAAAAAAGAAAATATAATATATGACCTGGAAGGTGTTGGAATATGTATTGTGAGTGTACTACTGATCCACTTAAACTTGAATCTTGAGGCAAGTGCTAGGTATTGGCCAACTGCACATCTTGTACACACAGATAAAAGGGTTTAAGTGTGTGTATATATATATATATATATAGTTTCATGGGGAAAAGTTAGCTGTGAGTGAACCACCACTCACAGCTAACTTTTTCCCCTGAAATTATACAAAATCAAGTATAAGGTACAATAATAATGTAATTTGGAGTGTTACCAACAGTGGCATAACTCACCACTGACTTGAAGGTTTCTTGTTTTTAGAAGTGGTGCAGTCATTAGTGTCTCACCAGGAAGAAGTAGAAGCTTGGCCTCATCTGGAGGTTTCTGATTGCCTTGCCCATTCCTACCACTTGCCCATTTTTTTATGTTAACAGACTTTTTACCATGAGAGCTGACTGAATGGACTGACTGTCTGAAAGCATCTTTCAGGTCTTCTTGTATGGCTTGCTCAAGCCCTGTTGCAAAAAAAACAAACAAAAAAAAGGAAAAACAAAAGACATAAAACAAAAACAAACAACAAAGAAAAGAAAACAGTGGATGTGGGAAGTATAATTTTATATTTGTATTTTCAAATAATGATAATAAAATATGTTTGTAAAAGGGTTCCATAAATCAATGTGTTTGTATAAAAAATGAAATAAAACTGTTTTCAACTAGTTCAACTAATGTTTTTACTGCTGAACATCATGAACTCAACACTAACATGGAACCTGTTTTTATTCATCTTCATGAAATTCATACCAAAAAACAACATTTGCACACAAAATTTCATAATCACTTAATCATTGTCAGGTTCATCTTGCAACAGTATAATCACAGTACCACAAACAACTTGAATCACACAAATATTAATTTGACAAAATAATTAGTAACACTTTACAAAAAGGTACATTCATTAACATTAGTTAGTGCAGTAATAAGTAGCCGTTAGTTAATGTTTAACAGTTAACTAATGTGTGTAGTAATAATTTACTAATAGTGTTCATGTTAACTAAGGTATTCATTTATACATTATTTAATAGTTTATAAAGATGATTTACATACATTAGTTAATTCAGTATTAAGCATTAACTAACAGTTAATAATACAATAATAAGCATTAAGTAACATCAACAAATGTATCTTGTTAACATTTATTAAGGTTTACATATTAAGGTACTACCCAATATTAGTAAATGGCTGATTTACTACTACTACTGATATTAATTAACATGTCTGTCATGAAGTTCACAGCTAAGCCATGCCATTAAGAGAAAACTGTGTTTTTATAACTGTGTGTTATATCATTACCCTTATATTATTTAAGGGTAATGATTGTCCACTTACTTGTCCATCCTCCAACTTATGACTCATTTTTGGCAAAGGTTGAGATCAGTGGACACACTCCATGGTCTTCATGTAGAGGTTTGCTTGTTCCTTTATCTTCATGTAGACATTCCTTAACTTAATTTATAGCCTAACCTATAAATTATTGTGTATGCATATACAGTATATGCATGCATATATAATGTATAAGCATTACTTAACCATAAATGAACATTTATTAATGCCCTTTGTGACACATATTGTAAAGTTGAAAACTTGTATATCTTAAGTAACACTTAAATGCATAAGAATGCTGAAACAGCATGGATCTATAAAAGGTGAACATGGTGCACACCAATTGCAGATACTGTAAAAAGACCAGAAAGCTCTTTTATTTTAAAAGTATGTATGTTCTGTCTGTGGAGCTGTATGTGTGTACAGTTCAATCCTACCTTCCTTAGTTCACAGCCTTTGTGGATTTCTGACTTTTCTCCACTGTGCGCTGAAAGTGGCCACTGCTGTTAATTATCCGTTAGTTAATGCTTATTACTGAATTAACAATGTTAATTAATGTACCCTTATTGTAAAGTGTGACCAAATAAGCTTAAACATTTTTGAAAGTTACATTTGATAGCAGATTCTGTAGTATAGTATATATTCTATAGAATGTTATAGAGGCCTATGGTGTAATATTTGTCACATGATCAGTTCTTGATCTTAACATGTCACAACATGTCATCTTGGTAACAGGAGAAGGACCCAATTGCAGACAGTAGAAGAGGCTCAAAGCAGTTTCAAAGGTTTTAATGAAGGCTTACTTGTAGTTACAGGCAGGCAGGCAGGCAGGCAGGCAGGCGAGCGAGCGAACAAGCAGGTAAGTCCAGATATAAGAGGCAACAGGAACACAAGAAATAAATCTGACACAGGAACATGAACGCTACATACTAAGCACACTGAACACATCCGACAAAGGACAATGGACCAACAAAGAACAAAGGACAGAGACTGGTATAAATAAAGACGAGACTAATGAGGGAATCAGGAGCAGGTGAGTAAACGGGGAACAGGTGAAGACAATCAAGGATAACGACACAAGAGCAGGAATACACAGGAAACAAGAGACAAGATTACAAAATAAAACAGGAAACTAAACAAAGAGTCCAGACCCTGACACAACATAACCTCTTCTATGTCTTCTAAACATACATACTTACATACAACGTATAACAGGTTGTACTTTTTTGGTAATAGTTCTTTCAGCATACTGCAGTCTAGAGTGGAGGAAAATATTCAGAGATCAACAGTTTACAATGATGATTACAAAGATTTTAAAACAAGGCCATCTCTGGCAGATATTGCTGATCATAAATAATAGCCATATCAGAGTCCTCTGAGGTTTTATAATGACCAGTGTACATTATGTCAAGATTACAACAAAGCAAAGCTTGCTTGGAATATATGATTATTAAAAAAATAAAATGAAATGCCCAATGGCCTCTAGAGGGGGAATCTGTAACAAGAATGAAGGAATGTGTGGCCTTAATCTTGAAAAACTAGAACTAATAATAAAAAAAGGAGTGGTGTGAGTGGTAATGAACCACGTCTCATTTGTTAACAGTTATATATTTTTGTAGAATTATTTTGAGAGTGACATTTTTGATTTAAATCATCAATTGATAACAATAACATTTGCATTCTTAAAATGTCTGGGTTAGAAATTGCCTGTCTATGGTAAGAATGTAACTGATTCTAATCAAATAAAGGCTGAGATGTAAAGTGACTTTGAAGCGGCTGTCACTGATTTCCACACACTCTTCACCCTGCTGGTTTGACTCCAAGCTACAACATAGTCACTCTAGGTCACCACAGTTCTCTTCTGATTTCCTTTGCCTATGACTCTGTTGTTATATTAAACTAACATGACTTGGGGGCTAACATGACAAATGGAAATGCTGTATCAAATGACAGCTAGTGGTAGTAATAACACAACCCCAGAATACCGCAACTCATTTCTCATCACTTGCAAGAACTAACTTAACTAACTAATGAACTGATGATTCCTACAGTCTTCTCTAGACCAGTGATTCCCAGAGGGTTTTTCTTTACACCATGGCACCCCTTCAAATTATCTGTTTTTGTCATGGCACCCCATACCCACCAATGATGGATATCTGCATCCCACAAACTGCCCAAAATCTATCTGTAAAGCCATAAGCCAAGTAGCTTTCAGTATACAGGCTGATTTTACATCTTTAGGTCAGCTCAGGTTCGGTCATTTCAGACTGTGTTGGCTGACAGTATTTCTTTGTGCTCTGTTTACAATGACACATGTTTTGCATCATTTGCTGTGAAAGTCGCTGTTTTCTTCTGTTTTGATGCATTTGCAAACATTCGGGTTATTTGTAAATGTTAAGTGATGGAAGTGATTTAAATACACTGTTTTGAAAAAGTAATCTGGATAATTGGGTTGAAATAATACAGAATTTATTTACATGTATTGAGAAATTGATATTCAACCTTTTCCCTGTAGATGGGAGATGAAAAAATGTATGTGTTAGGAAATTAAGTAATAAGTTGATTGTAATGTAATACACTGTATTTCTGGTGACTGATTTTTCTAAAAGATATTTTTCTAAAAAAATGTTCTAAGAGTTTTGGCATGAACTAAGGATGAGGAGATTTTGTAAATAGTATATTTGAAGAAGAAGGTGCTGTAAAGTTTTGTATACATGGTATTGTCATGTATCGATCACATGATCACATCAATGTGTTGTATATGAGGAAACCGGAAACAGCCTCCAGCATCACCCTGATGAAGGCAAGATAGCCGAAAACATTTGGTGCTGCTATGAGGCCTAGACAGGCCCTTAGCTATGCTGCTATAGGCCTAGACTGTCAGGAGACTTCCTACGATGCACTGAGTTCCTCTCTCCTCTTCTCCCTCTCCATCTGTACGTACTCTTATCACACTAATGCTTGTTACTAACTCAACTGCTTCCCTTTCTCTCCTCTTTCTATCTACCTATCTATAGGGCGGCTGTGGTACAGCGGGTAGTGTGGTTGTCCATCAGCCGCAGGGTTGGTGGTTCGATCCCGGCTCCACATGTCGAAGTGTCCTTGGGCAAGACACTGAACCCTAAGCTGCCCCTGGTGGAGGCCAGCATGGCAGCTGTGTCCCCATTGGTGTGTGAATGTGTGTGTGATTGGGTGAATTAGACTACTGTTAAAAAGCTTAGATTACTGTACAGCACTTTGGGAACCGTTTCAACGGTTGAAAAGCGCTATATAAGTAATAGTCTATTTATCCTTCTGTTGCTCTTTCTCGCTTTCCTTCTATTGCTTTCTCCGAGTGTTTTCTGCCTCCAGAGCTGCGGAGTCTTGACCTGTGGTTGCAGAGCTGCGGAGTATGGATCGGTGGTTGCGGAGCTACGGAGTCTGGATCGGTAGTTGCGGAGCTACAGAGTCTGGATCTGAGGTTGCGGAGCTGCAGAGTCATGATTTGAGGTCGCGGAGCTGTGGAGTCGTGATCTGTGGTTGCGGAGCCTGGATCTGTGATGCGGGCCATCCACTGCCCCCGTGCTGCTGCTCGGCAGCCGCTGCTGTTATTGTTGTTTTTGGACTTATTATTAGTATTACTACTATCACATTGCTATTACTTTTATTTGTATTAACATTAATACTATTTCACTACTGCTTTACATCTGTATCTCGAACTGAACAGTGCTGTGCTACTGCATGTTCACTTTCCTCATGCTCTCTCTCTCTCTCTATCTCTTCCTCCCTCGTTCTCTCCCTCCCCTCTCTCTCAACCCAACCGGTCGAGGCAGATGACCGCCCACCCAGAGCCTGGTTCTGCTCGAGGTTTCTGCCTGTTAAAAGGGAGTTTTTCCTTGCCACTGTTGCTTGTGCTTGCTCTTGATGGGAATTGTTGGGTCTCTATACACATAAGGAGTCGGTCTAGACCTGCTCTTTATGACAAAGTGCCCTGAGATAACATTGTTGATATGGCGCTATATAAATAAAACTGAATTGAATTGATTTGAATAAAGCATGGTGTACTGGAGAAGAGTTGTGTGACATGTTTAATTTTTATGGACTTTCTTTTGAAAATTCAATTCAATTTAGTTTTATTTATATAGCGCCATATCATAACAAAGTTATCTCAAGGCACTTTTTCATATGGAGCAGGTCTAGACCGACTCTTTATGTTTACAGAGACCCAACAGTTCCCACCAAGAACAAGCACTAGGCAACATTGGCAAGGAAAATCTCCCTTTTAACAGGCAGAAACCTCAAGCAGAACCAGGCTCTGGGTGAGCGGTCATCTGCCTCGACCAGTTGGGTTGAGAGAGAGGAGAGAGAGAGGGAGAGAGAGAGCAGCAGGAAAGAGAACATACAGTAGTACAGCTGTCACGAGCAGGTGTAGGCAGAGGACCCAAGCGCAGACAGCGGGCAGAGTTCAAACAGTTTATTAAACTCTCACAGAGGCAGAGAACACAACTGACAGGACACACTAACAATGAACCGACAAGGCACATAGGGAGCAGACAGGTATAAATAGAGACAGGACA
>LKNJ01006068.1:0-19398 GCA_002120245.1 Maccullochella peelii | reverse complement strand
TCTGACTGTCTCTGACTGACTCTGTCTCTGTCTGACTCTGTCTCTGACTCTGACTGTCTCTGTCTGACTCTGACTGTCTCTGACTGACTCTGTCTGACTCTGACTCTGTCTCTGACTCTGACTGTCTCTGTCTGACTCTGTCTCTGACTCTGACTGTCTCTGTCTGACTCTGACTCTGACTGTCTCTGACTGACTCTTTCTCTGACTGTCTCTGACTCTGTCTCTGTCTGTCTCTGTCTGACTCTGACTGTCTCTGTCTGACTCTGTCTCTGACTGACTCTGACTGTCTCTGTCTGACTCTGACTCTGTCTCTGACTGTCTCTGACTCTGACTGTCTCTGACTCTCTCTGTCTGACTCTGTCTCTGTCTGTCTCTGACTGACTCTGACTGACTGTCTCTGACTGACTCTGACTGTCTCTGACTGTCTCTGACTGACTGACTCTGACTCTGTCTCTGACTGTCTCTGTCTGGCTCTGTCTCTGTCTGACTCTGTCTGACTCTGACTCTGACTGTCTCTGACTCTGACTCTGACTCTGTCTCTGACTGTCTCTGACTCTGTCTCTGACTGTCTCTGTCTGGCTCTGACTGTCTCTGTCTGACTCTGACTGTCTCTGACTGACTGACTCTGACTCTGACTCTGTCTCTGACTGTCTCTGACTCTGTCTCTGACTGTCTCTGTCTGGCTCTGTCTCTGTCTGACTCTGTCTCTGTCTGACTCTGTCTGACTCTGTCTCTGACTGTCTCTGTCTCTGACTCTGTCTCTGACTCTGACTGTCTTTGACTCTGTCTCTGACTGTCTCTGTCTCTGACTCTTACTGTCTCTGACTCTGTCTCTGCTGTGTTTCCTGTTTCCTGTCAGAGATCTGGTGGATGAAGCCAAAGATTTCCATCTGATGCCGGAGCGTCGTCCCCACCTTCCTGCCTTCAAGACCAGACAGAGGTGCTGCACTTCCATCACAGGACTCATCTACGCTGTGGGAGGACTCAACAGCTCAGGTACGCTGCTCACCTGTCTGTCTGTACACACACACACACACACACACTGATAGTAGAAGAAGCTCAGTCATCATGATACAGTTTGGTCACAGCAGCATCTGGTGGACCTCAGAGGAACTGCAGTTGCTGAGGAGGCAGCTGATTGGCTGGTGACATCAGCGGTTGATGATGTATTTTGAGTTTCTGGCTCAGTTGAGGAGTCAGACCAATCACAGATATTGTGATGTCACCGCAGGTATTTGATTTACCTCAGCTGACAGTCAGCGTTTCTTTTTTCAGGTGATTCCTTAAACGTGGTCGAAGTGTTCGATCCAATCGGGAACTTCTGGGAGCGCTGTCAGCCAATGAGGACGGCTCGCAGCAGAGTGGGCGTGGCCGTCGTCAACGGGCTATTGTACGCCATTGGTGGATACGACGGCCAATCACGGCTCAGCACGGTGGAAGTTTACAACCCAGAGACGGAAAGCTGGACACGCGTGTCGAGCATGAACAGCCAGCGCAGGTCAATACCCCGATCGATAAACTGATCAGTACTGATCAATACACTGATCCTGAAACAGTAATAACACGTATTGTTGTCCTCAGCGCCATGGGAACGGTTGTGATTGACGGACACATCTACGTGTGCGGCGGCTATGATGGAAAATCATCTCTGAACTCAGTGGAGTGTTACTCTCCAGAGACCGACAGGTGAGTCTCACCTGACAGCTTCATCCAGGGGCCAGCAGTTAGCTTCATCCAGGGGCCAGCAGTTAGCTTCGTGTGTGTGTGTGTTGGGGTGTGTGTGTGTGTGTATGTTTATATGCGTGTGTGTGTATGTTTATATGCGTGTGTGTGTGTATGTTTATATGCGTGTGTGTGTATGTTTATATGCGTGTGTGTGTATGTTTATATGCGTGTGTGTGTGTATGTTTATATACGTGTGTGTGTGTGTGTGTTTATATACGTGTGTGTGTGTGTGTGTGTGTGTGTGTGTGTGTGTGTGTGTGTGTAATAAGTCCATGACATTGAGAATAATAAACTACCTGCTGCAGGTGGACAGTGGTGACAGAGATGAGTGCGAGTCGCAGCGCTGCCGGTGTGACGGTGTTTGACGGACGCATCTTTGTCTCTGGCGGCCATGACGGTTTACAGATCTTCAACACGGTCAGTTTGATCATCTGATGGCTCTAACAGATCAATACAACTGATCAGTCACCACCACCCTCTCCACTCACCTGTGTCTCTGCTGTTCATCAATCATTTTAAATCAATACTGACAGAGAAAACTGTTAGTGTGACAATAATAATAACGAGGTTAATATATCTTATTGATTATTGTTATTTTAGCAACATCGTCATTAACACAAGGTTGTTTTTTCCTCCTTTTATTTAAATTGGCCCAGTTATTATTATTATTATTATTGTTGTTTATGTTAGCAGTATTAGTAGTATTAGCAGTATTAGTAGTATTAGCAGTATTAGTAGTATTAGTATTAGTATTATTAGCAGTATTAGTAGTATTAGCAGTAGTATTAGTAGTATTAGCAGTGTTATTAGTATTATTAGTGTTAGTAGTATTAGCAGTATTAGTATTAATATTATTAGTATTAGCAGTATTAGTATTAATAGTATTAGCAGTATTAGCAGTAGTATTAGTATTTCAGTATTTGGTGACAAGAGAAAAGAAAAAGCATTAAATATATATAATTTATTTAGAATTGATCAAATCATTGATGTATTTCAGAGCGTGACGTCCTGAAAGTATTTTTGATTCATCTTAACGTGTTATGTGTTGTACTTCCCCTCCCGTCCTGCAGGTGGAGTACTACAACCACCACACTAACCGCTGGCACCCAGCGGCGGCCATGATGAACAAGCGTTGTCGTCACGGGGCGGCGGCTCTTGGCAGTCACATGTACGTGGCGGGGGGGTACGACGGCTCGGGTTTCCTGAGCGGGGCGGAGGTGTTCGGCTCGGCGTCGGGTCAGTGGAGCCTCCTGGTGGCCATGAACACGCGGCGCAGCAGAGTATCGCTGGTTTCTACGTCAGGACGTCTGTACGCCGTGGGTGGCTACGACGGACAGTCCAACCTCAGCTCTGTGGAGATGTACAACCCCGACACCAACCGCTGGACCTTCATGGCCCCCATGGTCTGCCACGAGGGCGGGGTCGGGGTCGGCTGTATCCCTCTGCAGCCCGCCTAAACCCTCCAATCAGAGGCTGAGGATTGGCGTGTTACTGATGGCTGCAGGCGGGGAGGCGGCGCCCTCCACTAGCATTCCCTGAGCTTTATCGGTACGATGGCCGGCACACTGACGCCAGGCCTGTGGGATTATGGGTAAAAACTGTAGAGCTAGCCCACGGAGGCTAGCTGCTAGCATTGTGCTGTTAGCGAACGTGTGGACTGATTAATGTTAAATATTGATTTTATACTTGATTGAAACGAACAACAAGAAATTACTTCCTCAACAGGATGACTGCTCTGATCCGGTTTCTGGGACCGAGTTCACTGGACTGTTTTATTGATCAGCTTTAATCAAAGAGTGTGATTGACAGGAGGTAGAGCTGCAGACACGTGAAGAAGACAGAAAGAGTCTGAACCACTGACGGAAGGAAACTGAATTCTAAACAGAGTGAGATGTCTGTCAGTGCCCCCTACAGGCTGCAGGGTGCTTTACAGTCTGAGGATTTATCTGGTCTCTCCCCCCACCCCCCCATCAGCTCAGTTTGAAATTTGACTTTTGTGTTAAAATGGTCAAAAATGTTGTTGCTAATCTGATAGATGCTAACATGCTAAGAGCAACATATCAGCCTGTTTGGGAACCAATGAGACGACAGAAACATTAAATCCATCAGGAGAGCGAGACCTGATGCAGAGACCTGATCACTGTCATACTGAAGAAAAGGTAAAAACTTTGTTCTTTCTGGACGTTTGTTCTGGACGGACGTCAGAGATAATGATCTCCTCGGGACGTGGAATTCTCACTGAATGATTCAGTTTCAGGTCTGTGGGTTCAGGTCTGACTCAGGACTCATGAGGAGGATGAGGGAGGTCTCAGACTCAGATTAACCTCCTGCGGTATCTCTGCCTCCCCTTCAGCTCCCCGGCGCCCCCCTGAGGAGGCTTTAGTCTTTGTCCTGCTGAATGTTTGTTACAGAGCAGGTTCTGCCCCCCCAATGGGGGGCTGGAGGGACCATCATGGAGTCCTGGAGATGTGAAGGGTTCATCCTCTGAGGAGCAGGAAGTGTTCAGATGAATCTAAACGGGAGTCGAAGCATCAAACCTGCCGTCGGGTTTATCGGCTGGAGAGACTCAATAATTCACTAATTGTAATCAATGAATGTTGATGATTATTGATAAGGAGAAGACCAGCGGGAGACGCTATTAAACCATAATTACTGTTTGTTATTAATTATTGATTGAACGCTGTGGATTTGCATAATTAAAGAAGTGATTTGTCGTTTTACACTTTAGATCCACTTTCTGGAAACTTTCCAGAGCTTTCAGCTGCCTCTTGTGGTCTTCCTCAGCAGATAGATTTTCCTCAGTTGTCATGGAGACGCTGATGAAGGCCATGATGTGCAGCTGAAAGCTTTGAAGTTTTTCCAGTAAGTGTCACTTATTTGAAAGGTCAAGAGTCATAAATCATCATAAACAAAAATAATAATCATTTTATTGAATATCCTTGAGTTGGCCCTCTCCAGCCTCCGTACACCAACAGAGCTCCGTCATCCTGACTTTTATTTTATTGATTAATTTATGATTGATTTAGTTTTTTGCTGAGAGGTTTGTGGATCATTAAAGTGGCTGCTGTTTCCTGACTGAAGCGTCTGCTCTTTATTCATAACAATAATAATAATGTGTGTGATCAATGAATGTTAACGATCAATCAAACTGCAGAAATAACCGATCCATAACGGACTTAAATATCTTTTCGTTTCCAATTTAAAAGGATGAAAAATCTCCATCATGATGTTTGTAAACTGATCAAATTCAATATTTTGTGAAAATGTTTTCATGTTTAAGGAGCAGTGAGGGGACTTGAGCCAGACTCTGTTTAAAAAACGCAGCGTTTTACAGCCGATCAATCAATCGTTTATTTTCTCTTCAGCAAGTTCAAACAGAAACGATCAATAATCATCATCCTCAAAGTTCAGGTTCATTTTAAAATATCAAAAGAAAGTGGTTTATTGATCAGAAAACTGAGCCCTCGATCACTTTGATCACATGACCTGCTGTGATGTCATCACTCCAGAGTCGGTGTGTCCTCACGATGGTCACATGGCCGCTTCGCATCTCCCAGGTGTGTGTTGATAGGCTCGTTGGAGACGAGCCAGGCCGGCACAGAATCAATCACCGCACACAATATGTCCGACTCGCTCTGACATCATGTACACAATGACCTCACGAGAGCCACCGACTGCAAGACCCAGGGCATGACATGCCTCGACCCCGATGATGACACGCCTGGACCCCGATGATGACACGCCTGGACCTGTGATGATGCCTCATGACACTGAATGTGTTAACCAACTTCGCCCACCTCGGACTGTAGAGACTCAGGAACCCAAACGGAGACCGAAGCGCTCCGATGTCACAGTCGTGTCATCAAACAGAGCAGATCTTAGCTGTTTACAAAGGGATCAACTTAACTGGCAGCCTCTGGCAGAACCTCAGAACCCTGTACAGTCTGGACCTGAGCACCAGTTCAGGCCGGGTTCTCAGGTGTTCTGGGAACAGGTTTACCTGAGGACTTCTTCTGATGTCTCGACACGTGGCATCAGATCAGATTCACACCACATGACCTCAGGTCATCACTCTGATTGATTTCTGTTCACTCTGGACTTCCTGCTGCAGGTTCTCAGCATCACTCACACCTGCACACGTCCCCAGGTAGAAAGTCCTCCAGCTGAGACCAGTTCAACCTCACAGAGTCCACGTTTGTCTGAATAACCACAAACATCCAGAAAGTCTCTGCTAGACTTCAGTCTGCTCTTCAGATCCTCCTAGGATCACTGTCCTGGAGGTCCTGGAGTGTCGGTCCGGGAGTCTGGAGCAACAGAAGCACTGGCAGCTCCCTCAGGTTCTGAGTGCAGACCTGGACACCTGGACAGGTAATTGTAATCATTCATTTTCACAGTGATAAAAGTGTTAGCATGAATCTTGACGTAGTTTCTCTGGTGGGGGGAAATGTTTGGCCATATTTGAATCTGTGGAGTAACCGCCGAGTTACCATGTTTGGTCACATGACCCTGTTTTGGCGGGGTGGAGGTGTCGTGTGGTGACTCACGGCGTCTCGGCGGGCTGGAAGCGGCTCTCCTCTCCGTCCAGGATGCCGTGGTACATGCCGATCTCCTGCTCCAGACGCTGCTTGTTGCTCAGTAGCGTGTCGTAGTCGCGGCGCTGCTGTTCGATCTCGCCACGCACGTCGGCAAGCTCCGCCTCCAGCTTGGCCACCACCGAGCCCAGGTTCTGCAGCTCCATGTCGTGCCAGTGCCGGGCGTCACCCAGGGAGTTCTCCAGACCTCGTTTCTGCAGGACAACAACAGACAACTGATGACGTGTTTCTGTGGTCAGGTATTGACTGATCAGGTTATTGATCGCTTTGTGAGTCTCACCAGCGCTCTGATGGACTCGGTCTCGGCCTGCAGACTCTGGATCTTGCAGCCGGTGTCGTTACACTCGGCCTTCAGCGCCTCCACCTGCTCCTCCTTGGGACTCAGTCTGCTGCTCACACACTGTGCCTCCTGCAGGAACACATACACCATCAGACGCACCTTAAAGGAACAGTCCAACATGCGAGGTCACCTGTGCAGGGGACAAGTCCTCACCTTACACTCCAGGTAGCTGTCAGTCTCAGCTCGGTTCCTCTCCGTCACCTTCTCCCAGTGGCTCCTGATGTAGGCCAGGATCTGGTCCAGACTGGTTTCTATGGGAGTGTCGGGTTCGTCCACCTCACGTCCCGCCATCTGACTGTAGAGGACTCGCACGTCCTGCGGGGACAGACGGACAGGAAGCAGACAGGTCACCTGACCTCGGGTTCATCCGTTTACTGCTCATGAGATATACAAGCTAATTAAAATCAATCAATTCATGAATCAATAAAAAATCCATATTATAACTTCAGTTTGTATTTAAAAGATTAAAAAACAAACATAATAAGAACAGAATTATAAATAAAAGTAAACTTTTTAAGTTAAAATTTAAGCCTTGAAAAACGTAATGTTCTGTTTTAAAATCAAATAATAAATTCAGAGTTAAAGACTAAAAGGAATAATTAATCCAATTTCATCTTTTTATTTATGTTTTACTAAATGTACCTTTTTATTATAAAGTGAACTCAAAAAAATAAATTCTAAATGTCTCATTTAAAGAACAAAGAGCCAATTTAATTTAATAATTAAATTAATTCCTTTTCAAATACAAATTTAAAGACAGAATAAGATTTACTAATCTTTTCTTTCACACTTTTTTGCAGATTTAATTAATGAAGTTATTTTTTTTATTGATCAACTCATATTTATCTTAATTATCACAGCAGAAGTGTGTAATTATTCCAGCGACACACTGCAGACCAGACTCCATTCATAGTTCAACTCCTTCTGAGCTGACAGACACTGAACAGCAGCTGTGGAAATGGCCTCCTGTGGTTTGAGGTTAAATGGTACGTTTTTTGAACAGAGTTTGGTGGAAGTGGGACCTGCTCGTGGTTGAGCTCCAGGTTGCGTAGCTCAGCTCTCATGTTCTCCATCTGCTCCTGGAGCTCGGCCTTCGTCAGGTCGGCGTCGTCAATCACTTTGTACAGAGAGCTGATCTCCTCCTCCACCGCCTTCCTGAACGGCTGCTCGTTCTCGTACCTGCAGGACCGAGACAGAGCTGTCACTGTGTCCATCACCTGACGCAGGTGTCACAACTCATATAATGATTATCTGATGAAGGCACCTCAAACTGGAGTCAACTGATTGGATCAATAATCAGTTACACAACATGACCTGACTGATCGAGTGATTTCAGTGTGTGTGTGTGTGTGTGTGTGTGTGTGTGTGTGTGTGTGTGTGTGTGAGAGACCTCTGACCTGTCCTTGAAGTCCTCAGCATTGGCCTGAACGTTCTCCGTCTGCAGCATCAGCCGAGCGTTATCCAGGATGGCTTCACTGACCTGCAGAAAACACAGGAAATCAGAGTGCTGAGAGCAGCCAGCAGGGGGCAGCGTACACACACACACACACACACACACACACACACACACACACACACACACACACACACAGTTATTGTTTTCCAGTTGTTGCCGTGGAGACGCTGCTGTTCTGATGAAGCAGATTAACTCACAGCTAACAGAGTACTTTTACACAAGTATTGTACAATTTTGAAGTACTTGTACTTATATATACTTTACTGTAAGTATATCCAGTTTATGCTACTTTGTACTTCTACTGCACCACAGAGGGAAATACTGTACTTTTTACTTCACTACATATTACAGATTATTATAGTAATAGTCCCCCCCCCCGGGACTGAGAACACCTGGTGGTTCTGGTGCTTCGTTTGTGGGAAACAAAGCCGACCAACCACACAACTGTGTTTGTACAACTTCATTTGGTAACCATGGTAACACAAATGTGCGTCACCGCATGAGTTTGAGGGTTTTCTCTGACAGCAGTTTAAACAGGTGCGTTTAGAAAGTGAGTGAACCATAGAAACCACAGAGTAACATGTCAGTCTGTGGCCTGGTGCATGCTGGGAGGTTTCACTGCCTCAGGGACCAAGACTTTTACTCCAATAAGACTATTAATATTTGTCTGCCTGTCAACATTTGAGATTTCAAGAATAAATAGTAATTTTACACCAGGGGCCCCACCCAGGGGAACTACAGTCCCCATGAAGCTTTGGGAGATGTAAACACCAAGTGTGCCATGGAGACAGCTGTGGGCTGAATGAGCAGCTGCTGTTTGCGGTGTACCCATGGATGTAGACGTCCTCCCTCCACCTGTCCTCACCTGTCTGTAGACGTCCTCCCAGTCACTCCTGAGGGGCCCCCAGGCTCCGGCACTGGATGCTTTGCGGTCCAGACAGAGTCGGATCTGTTCCTCCAGCTGTTGGTTCAGCTGTTCCAGAGCTCTCACTTTGTCTCTGTACTCCATCAGACAGCTGTTCAGTCCGGCCGCCGCTGCACCGTGACCCCCTGCACGCTCCCCGGCCCGGGGCAGCACTGGCGCCGCGCTGCTCCTCATCCCCTGCAGGAACACGCTGCTGATACCCAGAGCCCGCCGGGACACCCGTGTCCCCAGGCAGGAGGCCCCGCCCATTGGGGGGGCAGAGCCCACGAAGACGCCGCGGGGGGCGGTGGTCCCGGTTGAACCGACCCGCCCGCAGGGAGCGGGGGCTGGGCGCTCGGAGGACGGCTGTCCCAGAAAGGATGAACGGCGTCGGGGCAGAGGCATGACGCTCAGCAGCTCCCAGTGTCAAACCGCTCAGAGCCGCTCGCTGTCGGGATTTATGGGAGGACAGAGTTCTGGAAACATGGCCGCCTTTGTTCAGGAGGTGTTTGTGTTGCTGCGGTGACGAAGCCTTTGTTCTCATGGTAACACAGAGTCTGATTTCAGCTGCATCAGCAGTGGGGGGGGTCAGGAAGAGTCCTGAAAGCTCACACACACACGAGGTCACCTGATTCTGACCTATACACACACACACACATTTGTCTTTGTATACTTGTGAGGACCCTCATCGACATAATGCATTCCATGACCACTAACCTAAACCTGGTTCTAACCAGGACAACGTCCCAGCAGCACTTCATAAAGTCCTTCCTGAGCTCTCAGTAACTACTAACTAGTGATTCACTAAATCACTATTCTATAATCTGTTGCTAGGAAACATCTGTAGCGCCGTCCAATCAGGAGCAACCAACTATGTAAACAGGAAGTCACTGTAGCATCACAAGCTAGCAGAACTTCCAGGCTAAAAGATAAATCTTTTTTATTTCTGTCTGCATACATGGAGACAGATAGGATTCATACAGTTTATAATGAGAGGGAAACATCTGGTTATGCTAAGCTAACTGACGTTATTTAGTCATTTAGTTAAATGTTATTAGCATCATGCTGTCTTTTGTGTTATTTTAGTGAAATGTGATTTAAACTCTTCCAGACTGACGTCATTATTAAACAGCATTGATCCAGTTTCAGGTCAGGTCCAGATTAGCTCTGTTACTGTAAACGGCTCAGATATTAGCATGCTAACGTTAGCTTTGTCAGCTGCTTCAGTTAGCTAACAACAGCTCCACCTGCAGCTAGCGGCTGTAAATATTTAGTAACAGCTAGTTAGTAACAGCTAGTTAGTGATCTGCAACCTGCTTTCATTTAGAGGTGCAGGACCGCAGGGCTTTAAAGTCTGAAATGTCCTCACTGCGATGGTTTAAAAGTGAAATTGGTCCTCACAAAGACAGACGTATGTGCACACACACACACACAGTGTGACTCAGCTGTTGTTTGTTCAGTTTCCAGTGAAGTTCAAGTTTTATTTGCCTCATTGAAACCAGAACAACAGAAACAATAAAACAGACGTCACCATGACAACAAACACAAATGTTTTCAGGTGAACTCGTCAGATTTACTGTCAGAAACACGTCCAGGTTCTTTCTGTCAATCTCAGCAGGAAGTGGTTAACGTCGACGCAGCAGGTGGAAATTTCCCAGCAACAGATTTCTGGTCTGAAGCACAAGAACAAACTGATCTGACGGGTTCTCACCACAGGAACACAGAACACACAGAACGCACAGAACACACTCACCTGTCCACCAGGTACCTCCACACCCTCCCTGCACCAACCAGCACAGAACACACAGCACACCAATACACACCAATACACAGTAACACACAGTAACACACAATTATACACTTATCTTTGGACTGCCTGCCTGTCTGTCTGTTGTTGCAGCATCGTCGTCTCTTCCTGACTTTCACTTCTCTTTCTGTCACATTTTGTTTTTCTTTATTATCACATCAACTCACAACCTGCAGAACATGTCAAACCACAGACAGACAGACAGGCAGACACTCAGACAGACATCAGGTCAACTTCTTCTTTTTATGTCTGATGTTGTTGTTGTTGTATCAGCTTGACGTCTGATGTCATGAAGAACCAGCGGTTTGTTTCCTCAGTCAGGACCGACCGCTGTCCCAGCTTAGATTCTACATTTCTGTTGCACTGTTGCATTGTGGGACAACAGAATCATCAGAGATTTTAATTATTAACACACGCTGCATCTCAATTTTATTTTAATAATTTGCTATCTGGGAAATAAACTTTTAAAGAGGAGGATAAAACAGCACACTGACAAACCTATTGATTGTACTGAAACAGCTAAATAACGTATTGTAGTAATCATTGATCGTGTTTGGTGTAAATGTTCCAGTAACATTGATATGATCAGAAGTGGAACTGCGTGTTCTGGTTTTTACAGAACAAACTTCAGACTGAAAACACAAACAGGATGTGAAGAAACCAGAGTGACTCGCGTGTGAGTCTTTAATGTCATTTAACACGTAAAAACACAACAGAGACACTTCGCGTTTATATACACGACCAAACACCTGCACAAAGCTATGTACACCATCACAGAGACACGCTAGCATCTATTAGCAGCTGTTAGCAGTGCGGCAGTAACAGCATGCGTTCTGACTCGTCGTCACTTCCTCCATGTGATGCATTTCCTGGTCAAACAGGATGATACATCACAGTGAATGTCTGAGGAAAACAGGAGTCACATGACCAAACTGTCTCCAATAAAAGCAGCTAAAAATCACACAGTTCATCTATAAAAGAGCTTCACATTCAGAATACAGGCAGGTCCTGGAAAAGTCCTGAGAAAGTCCTGGAAAAGTCCTGAGAAAGTCTTAAGATGTCGCAATGATACATTCAAGGCCTTAAATGTTCTTGATTCCAGTTCAGCTGTTTTATTATTTGAATTTGCTGAAGTTTCGACTGCTTCACTGAAACAAAATCCCTCTAATTAACCCTTAATTAACCCAAAAACACACAACCAGCTGAATCTGAATCAGTGTTTGCAGCCAGAAATCCTTCATTTGTCCTTTAACTTGAAAAACTAAACCCCTTAAAAACACCTTAATTTGAAAAGCCCTTAATGAACACATGAAGTTTAAGGGCTTCATGATGATGTTGTCACAGTTAAGCCACAGATGCTGCAGCACAAACAGGAAGTTGCAGTGGTCGGTGTCTCTACAATGACAGCGCTTGCGAGGTGTCGCTGTCTGACATCACGGAGGCTCTGGTGGAGCTCAGCGGACTCCTGCAGGACTTACTCAGCTGGCTGTTATTGGCCGGCGGCTGGCAGCGGCAGACGCGCAGCAGCCGCAGCACGTCTTTGCGGAAACGCACGCCCACGAAGGCGTAGAGGAAGGGGTTGAGGCAGGCGTGCATGTAGGCCAGACTCTTCAGCACCTGCCCTGCCTTGTCAAAGCGCTTCATCTCCTCGCAGTCCGTCATGGTCATGTTGGAGGCCTGCACCGCCTCCATCACCAGCATACCGTTGTAGGGCAGCTGGGACACGACGAACGCCACCACCACGGCCAGGATGACGCGCATGGCCTTGTGCTTCTCAAAGTTTCGGGTCCTGAGCAGCTTGGCGACGATGACGCTGTAGCAGAAGGCCATGACGATGAAGGGCAGGCAGAAGCCCATGCTTACCTGCAGGGACAGCACCAGGATCTTGGTGTGGTTGCCCAGGTTAGGTGGGAACACCATCCTGCAGTACTCTTGTGAGTCCGCCTCTGCGATGGTGGCGAACACGAGCTCGGGCATGGCGAGCAATAGCGCCAGCAGCCACACCCCCACGCACACCAGCAGGCTGCAGCGGCGGCGCTCCGCCTGTGAGTTCTGCGCCTTGGTGGTCTGCACAATGACCACGTAGCGGTCGACGCTGATGCAGGTGAGCAGCATCATGCTGCTGAACAGGTTCACCTTGTAGAGGGCGGAGTTCACCTTGCAGAGGGCAGAGCCAAAGCTCCAGCCATGTGACGCCTCGGCCGCCCACAGCGGCAGCGTGACGAGAAACAGCAGGTCGGCCACAGCCAGGTTCAGCAGGTACACGTCCGTCATGGTCTTAAGCCGCCGTTGGAAGTGCAGGTAGATCCACACCACAGCCAGGTTCCCGGCTCCGCCCACCAGGACGATCATCCAGAAGAGCGGCGGCTCGTAGTGACTCCTGAACTCCCGCACCGACGCCCGGTCACACAGCAGGTCGGGGTATTCGTAGTCATCGTAAGTGGTGGGCGAAGGGCTGATGGAGAATGGGTCCTGAAGGCAGAGACAACACACCTGAACGCACCTGAACACACCTGAACACACCTGCTGCAGCTAAAGGACGGTTCTATCATACGAGCGTTTCCTCTTTGTTTCTGACTACAGCAGAAAACCTCGTATCTCGTCGGATCTTCAGTCTGAGTGAAATCGATCAATTAATGAATCACTTGATTAATTATGAAATGAGCAGGTGAGATAGATCAATAACTGATAATCAATAATTATTTGTGTGTGGGTGGGGTTTGTTACCTCGGTGGTCATTATGTCATCCATGGAAGTCATGTGATCGGATTCTTTGTTTATGTCAATGAGGTCATTCAGTGACCTTTACAAGAAACACACAGACAGGTTCAGGTCACACAGCAGCTGTGACATCATTCTAAAAAATGTTATTTTTCTTTAATAAAGTCTTTTTTTTTACAGTGAACCTCCTCATCTCCTTCTCTACCTCCTCCTCTCCTTCTCTCCCTCCTCTCCTCCTCCTCTCCCTCCTCTTCTCCTTCTCTCCCTCCTTCTCTCCTTCTTTCACTCCTCATCTCCTTCTCTCCCTCCTCCTCTCCTTCTTTACCTCCTCATCCCCTCCTCCTCTCCTTCTCTCCCTCCTCCTCTCCTTCTTTACCTCCTCATCCCCTCCTCTAACTCTTCCTTTCCTCCTCTCCCTCCTCCTCTCCCTCCTCATCTCCTCCTCTCCTCCTCCTCTCCTTCTCTCCCTCCTCATCTCCTCCTCTCCTCCTCCTCTCCCTCCTCCTCCCCTTCTCTCCCTCCTCCTCTCCTTCTCTCCCTCCTCATCTCCTTCTCTCCTCCTCCTCTCCTTCTCTCCCTCCTCCTCTCCCTCCTCATCTCCTTCTCTCTCTCCTCCTCTCCTTCTTTACCTCCTCATCCCCTCCTCTAACTCTTCCTCTCCCTCCTCATCTCTTCCTCTCCTCCTCTCCTCCTCCTCTAACTCCTCCTCTCCTTCTGTCCCTCCTCTTCTCCTTCTCTCCCTCCTCCTCTCCTTCTCTCCCTCCTCATCTCCTTCTCTCCTCCTCCTCTCCTTCTCTCCCTCCTCCTCTCCCTCCTCCTCTCCTTCTTTACCTCCTCATCCCCTCCTCTAACTCTTCCTTTCCTCCTGTCCCTCCTCCTCTCCCTCCTCATCTCCTCCTCTCCTCCTCCTCTCCCTCCTCCTCCCCTTCTCTCCCTATTCCTCCTCTCCCTCCTCCTCCCCTTCTCTCCCTCCTCCTCTCCTTCTCTCCCTCCTCCTCCTGCAGTAAAAGTACTCATGGATCTTTTCATAATGATTTTGAATCTTGTGAAATTTTAAAGTATTTTCATGAATTCAGATAAAAACTTTCAGTACTTCATGTGCTAGCGAGTACTGCTCTGATATTTATCTGATCACTTTACAGATTCAGATTATTGATATAGAATATAATCAGCTAATAAATGATGATGTAATATTATTGATGAATCTACCAGCAGAATATAAAGTGATTCAAAGTAGCTCCACCTGCTTCAACATTAAAGTGATGAATGCATCAATCATCATAATCAATAATATCATATATATTCATCTGTATAATGAGAACTTTTACCTCTGCAGTACCTGCAGCTGTAAGATAAATGTAGTATAGCTAAAACTGCAGTATTTCCCGGAGTGCAGTAGTGTACAGTAGAACTAAATGTATCTAAAGTATCTAAAAAGTAAATGTACTTTCCAGCAATTCATGTGCAAAGCAAAGTAGTAACAGTCCTTATTGATCATCTATAATCACTATATAAAAAGTTCATTGATCAGTGGTCAATAACACTATAATGCAGCTGTAACACACAGAAGACAGAAACTGATCATCAATGATAATATAAAATATGTCAAACAAATACTGATCATTGATCAACACGCTGAGGGCACACCAAGTAAAGTTTGTATAAAAAGCTAAATGAAGAGACACACAGACAGGCAGGCAGACAAACAGATGTGGACTCACAGGCGGTCGTCTCTTCGGCTCTGCAGCGTCTCACAGTTTGGAGCTTTTCTGACTTTCTGTCCGTTAAACCACAGAGTGACGTTCAGAGACAAGACAAGTCAAAGCAGAAGTTACACACAGAGGGAGGAGCTGACTGATCCCCTTAATTAACCCTTAAAATCACCTTAAATCAGCCTGAACACACAGACAGCCGAATCTGAACCAGAGATCCTTCACTTGTCCTTTAATCTGAAAAGCCCTTAACGAACACATGAAGTTTAAGGGCTTCCCGACTTTCCCCTTAATTTCCTCGTGACTGAATTATTAGACAAACCCATGAATGATGCGTTTAAGGTCTTATTAAGGTCCAGGGTTGTGGTTCACGTCAGGACTCTGACATGTTTAACAGCTTCACACATCTGGACACATTCAGGGCTTTAATGGACCAAAACAAAACACTAACTGCAGGTCCCTTTTCATTGGTCCATTAAAGGACCTTGGATTCTGGATCAGATTCTGGGGTGAATTCATGTTGATTGGTTAATAAATCAGGTGACGTCCGTCTGTCCTGTGTGTGTGTGTGTGTGTATGTGTGTGTACATAGTGTTGTTTGGTGTACTGACTGAAAAGTGTGTAATAATATAGTGTGTATTATTACTGCATTAGTTATATCAGTGTTTGCATGCACCTGCGCAGGTGGAACATCACTGCTCCTGTGGTGTTAGTGGTTCAAAGAGTCTGTGGTTGCTAAGGTGTTACTGGCTGCGGTGATTAGCATTAATGCTAACTGAGTGAACTGCTGCTCAGCGTGTACTAGTACATGATGATGTCAGAGGATGATGTAGTATCAGTATCAGTAGTAGTATCAGTAGTATTGGTAGTATCAGTAGTATCAGTAGTAGTATCACTAGTATCAGTAGTACCAGTAGTATCAATTGTAGTATTGGTAGTGTCAGTAGTATCGGTAGTATCAGTAGTATCAGTAGTAGTATCGGTAGTATCAGTAGTACCAGTACTTTCAATTGTAGTATTGGTAGTATCAGTAGTACCAGTAGTATCAGTAGTATCAGTAGTATCAATAGTAGTATTGGTAGTATCAGTAGTACCAGTAGTAGTATCAGTAGTACCAGTAGTAGTATCAGTAGTATCAGTAGTAGTATTAGTAGTACTGAGGTGTCTGTATTCCTGCAGACTGAACATGGTGTTCTCGTTTCTGTTTATCTGTTCACTTCCTGTTAGGACACACACACACACTGTCACACACACACACACACACACACACACACACACACACACACACAGTACAATACTGTTTAACATGTGTCTCAATGTAATGTCCTCATAAGTGTGTGTAACAAGAGTGTGTGTGACGTCATCGAAACAGGAATCAGCCACATTGCGTGTCAAGCTGCAACCACACACACACACTCACATTCTCACACTCACACACACTCACATTCTCACACTCACACACACTCACACACACACACGCACACACACACACACATCCTGTTCTGTCAGAACAGGAAAAAACAGCCTGATCATATGACCTGATTTACATTTCCTGTTCACACTGCTCTTCTTCTTCTTCTTCTTCTTCTTCTTCTTCTTCTTCTGTCACACAAACAGTGACAAGCAGCCGCTGTGAGAGGCAGGTTACCATGGTTACACAGGCAGCAGAGCAACCAATAAAAACACAGGCCTCCCAGTCTCATGAGGTTTTATAAATGATTGACTGATTTTTGATTGACAGCTGGTCATCTGAGTAAATATGGCTATTATTATTATTATTATTATTATTATTATTATTATTATTGTTATTATTATTGTTATTATTGTTATTCTTATTACTTTTATTGTTATTATTACTATTGTTATTATTATTGTTATTAATGTTATTATTATTATTATTACTATTATTGTTATTATTATTGTTGTTATTATTACTATTGTTATTGTTATTATTACTATTGTTATTATTATTGTTGTTATTGTTATTATTACTATTGTTATTATTATTGTTATTATTACTATTGTTATTGTTATTATTACTATTGTTATTGTTATTATTATTGTTATTATTGTTATTATTATTCATTCTTTTCGTATGTGCTTTATTCGACCTTCAGTTGCTTTTCTTGTATTTTCCTATAAATAAAAGTAGTAGTAGTATTTTTCATTCAGTCATTACACATAATACAATAAGTATAAACAATATAAACAGTATTTACAAAATCAAAATCACCAGTCTCTGTATTAATGAATGAGTGAACAGGCTCAGGCAGCTAAATGCTTATTTGCCGAACTTACATTCTTTTCTATTTAAGCGATCCTCCAAGAAGAAAAACGAAAATAATCATTCACATTTGTAACCCTCAAAAATATCTTTGTAAACCATTCTTTTGAAAATAAAAAGCAAATAAAGTAAGTAAATCTATTATATAATAGATGAAGATCTAAACTAAATAAATCCAGTTTTAAGAATCAGAACGTAGTGTTCTCCATCCAGACCTCCACCCTGTATCTGACACCAGAACATGACGAGGCTCCTCACTGTTTCATTTAAATATTGTTTTTATGAGTTATGGTGTCCGTTATTGTCAAACTTCAAACCTCGCTGACCTTCTTCTTCTCCTCCTCCAGGTGGCGGTAGAGGCGACCACGTGATGTAGAAACCGTTGAGGAAGAAAACCGGAAGTAAACAGCAGCAGACTTGAGTTTGTGCTTCCTGCTAGCAGCAGGTGAGCTTTAGTGAAAGTCTTTAACATTCAGTCTGTAAACCGGGTTTATTGAGCACGTTCCCTCGCTGTTAAAACTGTTAACACATGACGCAGTGATGATGCTTCAGCAGCTCCGCTAACACAAAATGGCTGATTAGCTTCTGCTAACACCGTTAGCTTCCTCCGGTGAACCCACTGCTAGCATGAGCATGTTAGCCCCCTTATTATCGATAGTTTTTTGTTTATTGAATGCTCAGCAGGGAGAGCAGTGTGCGCGGGAGTTCTGACGAACATTTTGGGGATTTTATTTATGTTTTTGAAGTTTTGGGGATATTTGAGACACTTGATATATTGAATGTGTTTTGGGGAACATGTTAACTATGGACTTATGTTTTAAATGTACGATGATATATAAATTATAATACATAGTAATATATGTTATATATACAATGCAACGCAGAAGACTTTACATAAAAGTGCGCAACAAAAAAGACAACAAGAATAAATAGAATAAAATAAATGCATTTATCTGTTTGTGGGAACATATTAAAGACGTAGATCCGTAACATTTAGGAAATGTTCATCTTCATCCTCAAGGAAAGTTGGGTGATATGACGTTTTGGGAATATATCGTCAATATCCAAATATATTGACAACATACTGAGAGGCTGCTCTGATATTTTGTGGGTTTAATATATAATAAAATCAATAATCTGATTCCAGGTTGTTGATATCATGTTGATGTTGTGGATCTGGACTCTGGACTGGACCTGAATGAACTGTGTTCTTCTATTTTCAGTAGACGTCCTCTGTGACGTCATGGTGATGTCGTCGGTGAAGCAGCGGTACCGTGACATCAGTCCTGTGACTCTGCAGGTGGTGGGCGGGGCTGTGAGCTCCAGTCTGTACTGTGGGGAGGTGGAGGGTCTGTCGGGGGGGCTGGTGGAGTCCTTCCTGGTGGAGCTTTATCGCTGTAAACTCTGTCAGTTCACCTGCGGCCTGAAGACCTCCATCAGTAGCCACCTGCTGCTCAGGCACCGTCCCCCCACCCTCACGTACCTGGGAGGAGCTGACAGGGGCGGGGCTGAGGACAGAGAGGAGGCGGGGCTCCAGGATGGAGCCTCGCCCTATCAGCTAGATCTGAACGGAGAGTCAAAGCAGAGCGAAGAGGACGAGGAGTTCCTGCTCTACAACATGCTAGACAACATGAGCCCGCCCACCTGTGACATCAGCAGCGAGGGGGGGCTGCAGGTCGCGCACACCTGTGAGGTGACACACCTGACACACACACACACAAGGCCTTTCTCAATACAGAGTTCACCAAGTCCAAACTCTTTGTAACTGTGACGTCATCATCCAGCACACCTGTACCCGACTGTACTGTGACATCATCATTCAATTCAATTCAATTCAGTTTTATTTATATAGCGCCA